>JAXGGA010012167.1:0-39694 GCA_038373865.1 Uloborus plumipes | reverse complement strand
TGAAATAAAATCTATAAAGATAGAGTTCAGTTTATCATTATCAAAAAATGCTTATATTTGTGGAACATACAGATTTCTGTTTCTTGCGTGCAAAAGACAAAATTTTGAGCAAAAGTACTATTATTTAATAGCACCATTACTGAACAGTAAGCATAGTATGCATTCAATAATGTTTATGAAGAATATCTTTAGCTATAAATATTTTCAAATCATTTTTATTTATTTTTTATTTTCTCTATACATTTTACTGTTATTAACAAATTTAAGTTATAAGAATTTAGAAGAAATAAGAAAATATTTTGCATGTAAGGGGAATAAAACAAAACACAGTGGCTTTACATGACAAAGTAACTTTATTATAATTTACATGAACAAGAAAACATATTTATCACCAAATATATATTTAAACAAATCAAAAATAAATATTTAGACAAAATAATATTCAGACAAATCAATATTCATTATTGATCACAAACAAATATATAGACCACATAAACAGAAGCCATAAAAGCTCGGTAATTGCATCCAAAGAGAAATATGTACTTTATTTTGGAAATGCATTTGTTTAGTTCTTTCAGATTAAAACCAGTCAATAGAACAAGCATACGCAATTACTTAAATTTTGTCTCCAGGGAGAATATTGGGAACAAGTAATTAGAAATTTAATGAGCTCACTGTTTAGTTGCTTTGTTTTTCTCTAACCCATTTACCATTCTTTCCATAAATATACGAGCAAAGTATGTTCTTCTAAATTCATCGCAACTCTTATTGCGCTAACTGGAGCTTAACGTAAAAGCCTTTGATGTAAGTATTGTTTTTATGCACAGTCAGAACTTTAGGGGATTAAATAAAAACAAAGCTTATTTCAGAAAATAATTTCTGAATAATGTGTAATTGTTTTAAACTCACCGAATATTATAATTTTCTTAAAGCATTAACTTTGACTAAGGATTAGAGTATTTAAATACAGTGCAGTTTTTTGTCAAGAGACCTAATTATGAAAATATTTTTAGGATCTAAAGTATGTTGTTAAATAAATGGAGGAAATATTTCCGAATAGCACGAACTATGATAATAGTTAGCTTTTTTAAAAAGCTTTAATGATGCAATATCCCGCGACATACTTAAATTTACTGATTAAATAACAGATTTATATTCGCTTCGTTTTAGAGTTCACAAATAAGTACCCTATAGAACTTTGTTGGCAAGCTGTAATTGTAAATTTAGTCACTATAGAATTTAAACTTATTTTTATTCACATTAATTTAAGCACGTGCTGACAGGTCGAAAAAACTACACAACATTCATTCTGAGGTGAGCAAAATCAAAATTTAGATTTTCAGTGCATTTTTTTCGCAATCACAATACTTCCTCACTACGTAAAAGGAAGTAATGCTTCTCAGCTTTACTAGATTTAATATGAATATGAATATAATTCAATAGAAGCTAGTCAATTCACAGCATGACTTAGAAAAAGTTACCTTGATAATAAACATGATTATCCTTCCCATTCCAGAATGTTTAGCACCAATGTATGATCTACACTTCAAGCACACTACATACTTCATGTCAATGTGGTATACAATCCGAGTTAGTTTATTTTTGTTTAAAGGAAATACTATTTAAGCAATTTGAATTCTTGTTTATATTCTAACAACAGAGCAGGAATTTATTCTTAACTAACTTGCTTTCGAAATATATTACCGTGCCTACCCTACATTAGTCACAATCTTTGTACCAATCACGAAGTGACGAATTCCAAGTGTAAGCCATGTTTTCAATGAAAATTACATGCTCTTATTTCAAATAGTTTGTTTTTGTACAACAAACGCACCATATTTGCTAATTAATACATTTTTTGCCCTTTTTTTTAAAACTAATTTGTACAGATTATGCCAAAGTTATTCTATTAAAGTATAAATCTATAACGAAAAAAATATGCTGTAGATATTTTTTTTTGTAGTAACAAAGCTTTCATGTTATAACTTCGGTCTGTTTCCTGGTTGCACCTTTTATTGTACTCATTGATGATAACTTGAGTTTACCACATATTTTTTGCATTATTGGAGTTATTTACCGAACTTGATGGCATATGTTCGCATTCATGCCAAATAACATGAAAAAATGGAACTACTTTGATATACCCCACAAATCAAAAATTTGGCGACTTTTTTTTCTCGCCAAGCAAAATACATTGTTTGGTTTTGACACAAAAAAATTGTTTGCCACAAAACTTTGAAAAAAAAAATAAATAAAAACCCTCAAAAAAGAGTACAAAATGCAAGAAAATACTAAATTGGGCAACAGCAAAAACCTAAAAGCTGAAAAAACCTAAATTGGCAACACCAAAATAAGAAACAGCAACCCTAAAAAGTTCGTAATGGAGTGCCAGATTTGGCACGTAATTTTTGGGGGGTATATCAAAGTTATACTGAAAAAATGAGCAATAAAAAATATTTCGGTAACAACAACAAAAATGTAAAAATATTATTCTTTAAATGTTTCATTTTAATCAACTCTCCTTTCATCTTTATATGTTTCTTATTCCGTCATTATTTCCTTGCTTAGTTAGAGGAGGTACTGAATGAATGCGATCACTATAACGACAATTACGAACCAAATATATTTCATAATAAAGTTTATAAGTAAGTTTCATAAATGTATCGCACTTTGAATTTGAAGGCTTGGATTTAACAACTCCTTACATAAAATACAGTGGACTCTAAAAGTTTACTCTGAGTTTAACCACAAAATTGAAATCCACAAATAAAAACAAAAATAACTCTGATGTAATAGAAAAAACATATTGCTTGCTGTCAAAAGTCTGTTAAAATCAGAATTCAGAACAAATATTCATTAGGGCACGAAAAATTCACGACAGTTTAAAGTTTAAAAATATGAATTTATCTTCTCAACTCTGATATATATGAAAACGATTCCTCAGTGGTCGGCGGTTTTGTGCAGTGCCTAAAAAATCTTTCGTAAGTGTCAAAATATTAAAAATAAATAAACAAATCGTAAAACTGGATACGAACAAATTTAAAAGTGCCAAGATACAAGGAAATTACACCTCTCTTTCTGAAATTCGTCTTGACAGCTTTGAAATTTCTAGCGTAATTGCCTTATGCAGGTGAAACTAAAATTTCTTCTCAGAGAAGATGCTGTCTCATTTTCTTGACAGGATGGAAGATGCGGGAATATCTCTTCAGTTTTATTCAAATTCAAATCCATTTATGTTACATTAAATATAAATTTGTTTCATAAACGTTGGACTTTTTTCATTTTTCAAGCAGATTTTATTGATACTTAAGTGCCCCAATAGCATTGAGAAGCGAAAAAATAAAATTGAAGCATTAAGTATCAATTCACTTAGTCTTATGACTTTACTAATGATATATGAATCCCTTTTAAATGAGACATACAAATAATTCAGAAGGAAAACATTAGGAAATGAAACATTAAAAACTCAACTATGTTCTTTTTTTTTCTTTTCGACAAAGTTATGTAAGATAGAAATGTTGTACTGAATTTTGATACGCAAGTTTAGAAAAGAAAGAATGGGTTTAAGTGAAATTCATGTAGTTATTTCGGCTATGTAATTTGGCAACAAAGTCATAATATGATGGTGATATTTAAAAAAAAAAAATTGTGACTTGACTCAATACATCTAATCAATATAATAGTGAACAAGTATATAGGCCTAGGAAAGAAACAGAAGAAATACTCTTATTGAAGTAAAACTATGCAAGTGATATTGGAAAGAAAACATCTGAAAACACCGATCGTAATTTAGTATAGTTTGTAGGAAAGTGCGCTGAATAAGTAATTATATTTGTACTGACTGCGTGCCTTTGAGTTGAATATAAGGAAGATGTGGGGTAAAATTTTAAGGCTACCTTAGCCAGGCGACACAAATTAAGTTAACCGTCAGTAAAATTGCCTTTTGTTTCTATAATCTTACTCAATATTTAAGTCATGGATTTCGATAATTTCTTAAAAATGGCCTTTGGATTATTTTAACAAGAAAGCTTTATGACTTTCATTAGTTCATTCGTGTTGTAAGTTTTAAAGTTTTTGTAAAAATCACGTACTAAAACCCCTCATACGTTCTTAATTGGATTGAAGTTGGCAAGTCTAGAGCAAACACGCACTTTACTTTCATGCTGCCATGTCTTTGTATAGTTTTAACTTAGATGTTATCTTTTTGAAATAAGTAGTAGCCTCCATTTGTAATAATGGGTACCTCAGGCAGATACTAAGAGTCACAACATCTTAATAATCTGAAAATGTCATGTGTGATTTTGTGATATGATCAGAGCTGATGAAATGACTTTGTCAGTAGCACTTCTATCTTCAAACTGACGCTTAGAGTAGAACCTCTGTCCTCAACGTATATAGGGGTAATAGTCTAGAAAACCGTCTATTCTGTCACCGTAAAATTTTGTTTCCGTCAAAGAATAACACATTTTGCCATTTCTCTAATTTCCACATTTTTTTTTTTTTTTTGCAAATATTGGAAGGCACTTCTTATGCTCCACCATCAATGGAAGCAGCCTTTCATTTTCACGTATTGCATATAAGAATTTGCTGATATTAATCGACGTACTGTTCTCTCTAGTTAAACATGGAATTTCAGAACTTTAATAGTTTCCGCTGAAGTCATATTTTTATAGACAAGTCAATTTACGATTCAACTTTTAGTTAGTCTTGGAGTTAATGGATTTGGCCAACCAGTAGCTCGGTTATAATTGCACGAAATACAAATAATACTTTACATTTTTCATTTCATCAACATCGGCCATATGTAAATATTTTTCCTAGCGTAAAAATTGCGTAGCAAACTTGTAATTTTGTTCAATAAGCGTTTTGTTTCAAGACTCTAATCAGTAACATATAACATACGGCATTGTATTTTGCTATTTATTTGGAGACATGCGATTGTTCCTGCAATAATATGTATAACAAATACATTAAACAACTTTATTTCCCAATGTGCACAAATTTTTATCCCCGTAATGCTGTTGGCCTTATATTTTTATCCAAGACCATTCTTTGATTCACATGAAAACATTCTTCGGAATGAAAGCTATGCTTATTGTGTAATTTAAATCCTCTAATCACTTTTCACAAAGTTCCTCATTTCTGTGGACCACCCAACCTAAGCCGGGTATTTGTTAAATTTAGGTTTTACTCAGTAATACTGTTCAAGTGTATAATAATAGCATAAAAATAGCGGTATGAAAATGTTTTGAATGTAATGCACCTAATACTGAACTCTTTAAAAGCAATAGGAATTTCCAAAAAGGGATTTGTCTTTAAATGTTCATTTACTGTAACAAATACTCAATCTTAATTAATGCCATTTATTGATTTCTATAAAACCGTTCTGATATACTATTTTGCTTCGATATCTAATTAAGACATTAAACTATATTCGTTTCAGTCATACTCATTGAAGAATATCAAGTTACTCCAACCAAGAGTATCAATTAATAAACCGGTTCGAAAAAGAAAAAAAAAAAAAGCCTCAACTTTCGATGCTTACCTTACTTGACAAAATGCATGACTTTGAGGTCTCAAAAATAACAATTACTAAAAGTCACTCAAGAAAAAAAATGTCCGGTGCAGATCACAATCAAAAAATTATTAGGTAATCCGGACAGTATTAACAGGAAAAAGCCTCGAAAACTAAGTTGAATTTCCCTTGTACGCCTTGAGGATCAAGCAGGAGCCGTCCGCCCATATCAATTGAGCTACAGCGAATGGGCGGAAGATGGGAGGATAACAGCAACTTCAAAGAGTAAGGCTCTGCAAATTACTCCTTGTTGGAGATGTCTTAGTTTCAAAACGTTTATAACTTCATCTATCAACTTTGTTCGGGAGCTTCCGCCGCTTTTAAAGTTTGTGTTCTAACTTTATATACCTGACAAATTCACGCCTCGGACACGGAACAGATGGATGTTAAGAAAAGGAGAAGATTTTTCTTTCTGAATGAAAAAATAGATTTGCAGAAAAAAAGCAGTAAAAAGGAGTATATACAGTATGTTCTTGTTTTCCCAGCAAGACCTTTTTTTTCGCAACCATTCATTCTAGTTGCATATTTCCAATTTATAAAACGTTCAAAATAAAGGTTGAAAAGTAAGATAATAAAATTAAGATAAGTTTAAAGCAAAAAAAAAAAAAGAGAGAAAAATACGAAGTCTAACGTTTTATACGGGCGCTAGGTTCTCCAAGTCATATTTAGGGAAATATTCTCCTTTGAAAACTTATTATAACACAAAAGTGTTAAAGATTTGTGACAAAACTCAAAGAGATCTACGAGTTCAAAGTTTTACGGACTCGTAAAGTAAATGAGATCGGAACATATCGCACTTTCAGTAGATTGACAGGCTGTCGAAGTAAAAAAACACGGTATTATAATTTTTTTATTGCTATTTAAAAATAACTAAACGTTATGCAAAAAGTACACTACAAACGCTCGTACAATTCGAAATAGCACACTATATGCAAACTTATAATTTCAAACCCTTGTTGGCAGATATATTTTACCCCAAAAAGGTGCCATTGACTATGAGTGTACAGTTATGTAAGTCCCAAAACGTTACGTTTCATATCTTGGTGAATATTGGGTGGTAGTAATTCCAAACTTTTTACGTTCGAATTGTTCTTTCATGTTTTTCATTTTCCTAAACATAAGTTGGGGATAAAGAATTCGTATTAAAAGTTAGATTTCGCATTTTTTCATTTTTTTTTTCGCTTCAAACTTTATCATAGCTTTAAAAATGATTTTGGGCAGTTTTGCAATTGAAAGTATTCGTCAAGAACTAACGGTTGTGGGAATAAAGCTATTGCATTCTCATCGGGAATACGCTGTATACGCTAAATAAATTAAGGTAAATATTGATTTGAGTTTTACTACACGTTACTAAGCGTATGCTTGTACACAAATGGTAGCTCTAAGAGAAAAATAAGTAAAACACAAGGAACACTCGCAAAAAAAGCCAGAAATAGACAGAATTTCAGCGACCCTTGACTAAACTTAAGTTTAATGTGCAGTAAAAATCTGAAACGGTAACGACTGAAACTAAAATTGATGAGGTGAGAGAGCCGTGGCAAGTTCATTATGCTCTAGAAAATTTACTACCGAATTGAGTATTTCTGAAAAACAATAGTGAATCATTTTTCGGCAAATACTGCGCCCAAAAAATATTCTGTGGATATATGTGGGCGGTTTTTTTTCGTAAAATATGCATTGAGTGTATCTCTTTGTCCTCCTTTGCAAATTTTAAAATTAGTTAAGCTTTAATCCCCACTGAAAGTGATCAACTAAAAGTAAAACTGCATTCTTGGAACTTTCGATTTCGAGAAATTTTAGGGGGAAAGCCCAAACGACCTATATGCACCCAAATACAGCACTTCTGACCCCTTTGGGCGCAAAATTGTCATAAGGTTCCACGTTCTACAGCCTACCCTTTCGAAATCAGAAGCTGGCCTCACACTTTTCTATGTTCATCACCCTTAAATTTAGTTTATTTTTTGACCACAAGATGGCGGCACGTTCACTCTCTTTTATGCTTTTCAGGAAATTTAGAGAGAAAAAATATTTATTATCTTTTTAATGAAAATCACAATGTTGAGTAATTCGAAAAAAAAAAAAAAAAAAAGAGGAAAGGAAGTATAACTTAAGTGGTAGAAAGGAATTTCGCCTTTCGCATAAGAAATTTTGAAAACAATTTTTTCTTCTGCATTACTGAAGAACTGTAAAACCTAATACGGCGAAAAAGACTCATCAGAATTCCAATATTTTATGCTTGAGATAAGTTCGGGAATATTTCTGAAGCAATCAATCGAAATGAATGCAATGATATGTAAAAACGCAACTTTTTTATTTTACACAAATCTGTTCTTTGGACAAGTTTGTTATTTGTTTATTTCTTTGTTTTTTTGCAATATAAACTTGAAGAATTATAAAACTGCGAAGAGAAGGGGAGTGTTATTGATGCGTGTTAATTACCTTTACGTAACAAATTTTCCGTTAAATAAAAATACTATTAAAAAGCACAAGACACTCTTTTCATTTTCCTTCAGTATTTTTTAAACTGATTTGGTAAATGTTGAAGATTGAGACTAAAAAATTTGATAGTGACCAGGGGCCAGTAAACTCAAAAAAAGTTAGTAGCCACTTAGGCGTTGTTGGTGGCCACTTTAAAAATGTTCCAAAATTGTAGTCTCACTTCATTTCATTCTACATATAGATAAAATGGGGGAAAAGTGAAATAGTTGAGATAGCTGACCTATTTTAAAATGAACGGATCGGAAATTTGTTTTGATAATTATTGTACAAAAAGATTGAATAATTTATTTTGTCTGAAAACTTGCGTTGAAATATTATTTTTCATTTTTGGCAGTTATTTTGCACCTTCAAAAAAAGCTAGAAATTTTCCACCTTAAAAAACCACGGGGCAAAGTGAAAAATGCAAAGTGAAAAATAGGTAAAATAATGAAAATTAATTACTAAATGAAGAAATACGTAAGTGATTTAAAAAAATAAATGCATAAGTAAACGAAATGAACTGTTTCACTTTGCCCCATCCACTTTGCCCCGCGTGCACTTGACAAATTACATTGAACATTTAAAATCGAAATTCGCTTAATATAAACGAAATAAGTATTACACTGGATACCAGTAGATCTCAATTAATACTTAAAATGATAATTACAAAAATTTTATAATAGTATCGTAACAAAAAATAGTTTTGAAAAAACACGAATATTACAATAAGTGATCAATTTTGAAAAGTAATTGTATAATATTTTTCGTTGATCTTTAGATCTTTCTCTTTGTTGACAGGAATAGACTAAGTCTAGGAACTTTGTTATAAAATACTGCTAGATAGGTGGCGCTGCGAACTATGAAAATATTTTGCCATTTCACTTTGCCCCACATTCTCCTACTTGCTTATATCTTAACTTTATAACTATATATAAAAGAAAAAGTTTTAAAAATACTTACAAATAGGGACGTCATTTCAAGTTGTTCCGGGAGGGGGGGGGGGGGGGGCAAAGGGTCCATACACATTGCAATTTCATCGAAAAACATAAAAAACCATGCCCAGTTATATGTAAATTACATTGAATTCTCCTTCAGCCCTAAATGACGTGCTTATAAACCTTTTCTGAAAAAGAAAATCATTCAGTTTAAAATCCAAATAATAAGACTTTATGCAAATAAAACAAAACTGAATGCACTTACATACTTGAAGTTTAAACAGCATTTCCAGTAATTGCTGGTTAATCAGAAATTTGGGCAGTTTTGTCTATTTTTCCAACGAAGTTTTATTGCATTTTCTAGATTGAAATTATGTATTTAAATGTTTTTGATAGCAGATTTGTGGATTTCGTCTCCGAGTTAATATTGTCCGCTTATGACAATGCTAATGGCGATTTTCTTTTCATGATCAGCACGATGCATCGGCAGTTTGTATTTTTGTTCAGAAATGAAAAAAAAAAAAAAAAAAGGTCGCTAGTTTGGCGATTATCATAACGTCTTTTAGTCGCCAAAGAATAATTTTTAGTCGCCACTGGGGAGTGACGACGGCTAGTCTCGATCTTTAGTGAATGTATAATACTAGAGTAATGCAATAACAAAATTAAAAAAAAAAAAATAATTGAAAACAAAAATAAGTTCAAAGCATAAGCCAACAAAAGTATAATGTAAAGCTAAAACCTTTTGTACAAAAAAATCAACTGTTTTGGCAATTCAGAATTCTCTTCCTAATGCTGATCACAAGTATCGAAACAGATTAAGTATCAAATTTCTTTTTGATGTGTTAGAAGCACGAAATAATAAAATCATTGTCTCTCTCCATGGGAGCTTAATGGATTTTTTTTTGAAGTATGCCTCTGCCTGCAGTAATTTTTGTGAAATTTTAAAATAATGGACAGTAAATTATGTCAGCAAACACTTATTAGTAAACTGGGGCTCCGCGATGGGAGGTTACGGTGACATTCCAAAATTTTCGAAATTCGGCAAGCTTTTCTACCGATTCGGCTAATCTAAAAACTGACTTTCTATTTTTATTTTATTACTCTTTTTTTTTACCAATGCCTACACCGTAATCACTTAACAGATGTGTAAGTAACACGCGCATTAGGGTGAAGACTAAAATCGTTTTTTTTGACTTGTAGTAGAAACCAACGAAATGTTTGATACAATCATGAAATAACAATTATTTTATTCTATTCCAAAAACTGTCCCGCATCAACGACATGAAGAATTCCGCACCAACGACATGAAGAATTCTTGAACTAAACGCGTTCAAATATACTACGAGTTATTTAAACTTCTGATTCGAATATTTATACATTCCTTTTTCAGTCCTGCCGATTCGTATACTTACCGACTACGTTCATCCTTTTTGGTTCAGTTATGCTTTTTATGTTACAACTCATAAGGGAAAAATATGCTTAACATATATATCGACAACAATTTTGTTAAGCACAACAAAACTTAACTTAAAGGAAGGCTAGTTCAAGGCTGAAGGTAAGTTCACGACTTTAGAGCAATTGGATTTCAAAATTTTCTTTGCTGAAATCAGGCTCCTGTAATACATTTGCAATTAAAAGACACAGTATTTGTAGTGATATCCTCCATTTTAAGATAAAGAAGTACGAAATGAGATCATTTTAGAATGGGGATTCTATCTGAAATTTTAAATGATGAAAAAAATATACTCGTAACTATAAGCAAAATGATTGGCTACCTTGTCTAGTGGTCTGATTTAGATGTTGAGTCCCCGTGATATGTACTTACTTCAAAACACAGACAGAATTTCGACAAATGAAACAGACAACACAAAAACTGCAGCTACGTTTTAAATAATGTTCCAAATAATTTTTTAATAAAAAATATTCCTTTTTTGAATTGCATTCTCGTTCGGTAAAATTTTCAAAGTTAATTTTTTTTTTTCTTCCATTAACGGGAAAGTGTTCGCTCTTCGTAATTTAGGGAAGAAAATAGAGGATTCCTCGAAATAGTGATAAACATTTTGTGCAGCAACTCTTAAACACTTGAGGCTCGTCATACTCTGTTATTCCCCTCCCCGAAGAGTGTCGAAATTTAATGAAATTCCTTCGAAATGTCTTGCTTTGCTTCTTTTTTAACTCAAAGAGCAATGGAAAGTTGCATATTCTATTTAAAGTAGCTTTTGTATGATGTTTCGCGTTCGTAATGCATTTCGCTGAAATCACGAAAATAAAAATGTTGCTTTCTTGGTGAGTTCGTAACAAAAACGTGAGAATTTGTTGTTTTTGTACATAACAAGAATTTAAGTGCTTCAGTTTGCATACTTACTTTTCATTGTTGTCTTAAAATGGTTTTAATTTTGCCATTTTTTGAAGATCTTTATAGGACTTTCAAAAGCACCGTTTATAGTCAAGTCGTTTAAAATGTCTAAAAGTCTAAGAAATAGGGTTACTTAGCGATTAATTTCAAGAAAATAAGCAGCACTGTCGGTAGTATAATCGGTAGCATGTATGAATGGTTTGAAACTGTTGGAGTTGTAATTACAAACGTTTAAATTATAGTATATCTTTATCAAAAAGTCGTATTCACACCCTTTTATACAACGCCCTTTTGTACAATATTGACTTTAGCAAAAGGGTTTTGGAGCGTATTGCTCGCGTAAGTCGCGACTTCACTTTACACTGAAGTGACAAAAGTCATGGGATAGCAATATGCAAATTTTCAGATGGCAGTAGCATCGCATAGAACAGGTATAAATGCGCAGTGCTTTTACAGAGCTTTCATTTCTGTTCAAGTCATTCATGTGAAGAGGTTTTAACGTGATGATGACCGCACGACGTGAATTAACAGACTTTGAACGCGGAATGTTAGTTGGAGCTAGACGCATGGGTCATGCCATTTCGGAAATCGTTAGAGAATTCAACATTCCCAGATCCACTGTGTCAAGAGTGTGCCGAGAGTATGAAATTTCAGGCATAACATCCCACCATGGACAGCGCAGTGGTCGACCGCCTGCACTTAAAGATCGAGACCGGCGACGTCTGCAAAGAGTCGTAAATTCTAACAGACAAGCAACACTGCGTCAAATCACCGTAGAAATCAATGTGGGACGTACAATGGACGTGTCTGCTAGAACTGTGCGGAGAAATTTGGATTTCTTGGGCTATTCCAGCAGAAGACCGACTCGAGTGCCTTTACTGACAGAACGACATCGCTTGCAGCGACTCTCGTGGGCACGTGAGCATATCGGTTGGTCCCTACATGAATGGAAAACCGTGGCCTGGTCCGATGAGTCACGATTTCAGCTGGTAAGAGCCGATGGTAGGGCCCGAGTGTGGCGCAGACCCCACGAAGCCATGGACCCAAACTGTCAGCAAGGCACTGTTCAAGCTGGTGGTGGCTCCGTAATGGTGTGGGCTGTTTTTTCATGGCATGGACTTGGTCCTCTAGTGCGACTGGACCGAACATTGACCGGAAATGCTTATGTGCAGCTACTTGGAGATCACTTGCAGCCATTTATGGACTTCATGTACCCAAACAACGATGGGATTTTTATGGATGACAATGCGCCATGTCACCGGGCCACAACTGTTCGCAATTGGTTTGAAGAAAATTCTGGACAATTCCAACGAATGATTTGGCCACCTAGATCGCCCGACATGAATCCCATTGAGCATTTATGGGACACCATCGAGAGGTCTGTTCGTGCCCAAAATCCTGCCCCATCAACGCTTTCACAATTATGGACGTCTATCGAGACAGCATGGCTCAAATATTCCTGCAGAAGACTTCCAACGACTTGTTGAGTCCATGCCACGTCGAGTTGTTGCACTTCGCCGGGCAAAAGGAGGGCCGACACGATATTAAGAGGTATCCCATGACTTTTGTCACTTCAGTGTATATTAACTTAATTGATTGAAAAACGGCTGTTGCAAATACTTCCATCTATATGACGATGATAAGATCCACTAGACCATTGAGTTTTATAAAATTAAGGACAAGAATGAGGGAAGAATATGCTTTGTCTAGAAAGTCCCAAAAAGGCCATTATGTGCACATCTGGAACTTGCTGAACTTTGAGCAGATTGTAAAAAATTTTCTACCATAAAAAAAGAAAACAGAGAGGCTATTAGTGTGAACGTTTTACATACTTCCCCTTTTCCACTTTTTAGTAAAAGCACCCCCTCCCCAGTTTTTTTGTTTTCATAGCCATTTTTTTTGTTTGGAAGGGAAGAGCATTAGAGTAACAGCTAACATTCTTCTGAGAGGCCGTGAAAAGCTCAAAAGCATTAGCATTTGTAGCAAGTTGGTAGACTCATGGAGGTACTCTCCCTAATATATTTAAAAAATCTCCTAGCATGGTCGTTTTTCTAATGGTTTGTTAGAAATATTCCGTAACGAATTTTAAGGTGTAAAAGTAGAATACCGCAAAAACTTTTATATAACCCCACGTTCGAAAACATTTTCATACTAAAAAAAAGTAAAACTCCGGAACACCATATGTTGTCCTACGAGTCGTAGAGCAGACTTTCAGTAAATAATCTTGCCGTAATGTTTATATTTATTCAAACTACATAGATATAATTAAGTTTAAAAAAGGAAATTATGTATATTTATGCTTTAGCAAATACACAGTTAAAATTATGAGAATGCGCCTCCCCATTGTTTATCATTGTATCACAGTTAAAGAAAATGTCGGATCATCATTTACAAAAAGTGGGCAGGGAAGGGGGAGGGGAACGATTGCAAGCAAGAATGGTGTCAAAAGCATTTTAATGCACATTTTTTTTTTTTTTTTTGCAGTGCTGCGCTACCTAATATTCAACATGCCTGACGTATTACAAATATATTTTACTAAAAATACGAAAATATAGTTCTTTTTAATCAGTCAATTACAGTAGGTAATAATGTCCAAGAAAAAATTTCATTTTGCAGGTTTTTTTTTTTTTTTGAAAAATCTGCTAGGGTAGACCGGGGGAATGCCGCCACCTTAAGGAACTTCAATTTTTATGACCATCAAAAATTGTATTTATAAGCTTGATAAATTTTTGGAACATAGTACGCAATCTTAAGAATGTATAAAAAATTTGACATCTATAATCTTAAAAGGAAATAGTCACAAAAAATTAACTTACTAACCTCTGCACTGTGGCGGCATTACCCAGGGAGCTGGGGTAATCCCGCCACGAGCCTGGGGTGATGACGCCACTAGCCAATGAGACAAAAATACTAAGAAGGAAGATTTATTGAAAATCTTACATGCATATAGCAAAAAATAATATATGAACTGAAAAGCAAAAGAAGTGACATTATTAGGTTATACGAGTGAAAAAACAGTGTATTTAAAATTGATCTGATTTCTTAAAATTTACAAAAATCACAAATATAGTTGTCAGCTGTTTCAGCATCGCTACATTCTGAATGAACCCACTTGCCACAACAAGTGCATCTGTACCACAGTTCGTTGGTTCCATATTCATGGCATATGGCACAAAGTTGAACATTATCAACTTCTTCTTTATTAAAACCCATTACCCTCTGTTCATGCTTTTTGCAGAGGGCTTTCTTAGAGAAATCTTAGGGTTTATTTTCCGAAAACCACTCACCCAATCCTCTCCGGCCATTCTTGTTGTGCGATTAAAATTGTGTTTGATATTTAAGTCTTCTGCCACTTCAAATGCCATACGTCTCAATTCTGTAATTGTAATTCCAAAGAATAGGTTTGCCATTGTAAAAACTTTGTCTTTCAATATTTCTTCTTGTTCCCTGTTAAAAACTGGGTTTCTGTCCATGGTAGGAGTCGATGTTTTTTTATTTTTTATTCTATCACGAAGAGTCGATCGTGGAATATTGAAATGTGCAGCAACACTTTTCACTGATTTACCTTCAGACACATGCTGCAAAGCTGCTTTTAAATCTTGCTCAGACCATTTAGCCTTATCGGTAAACCTTTTATGAACTCTAGGCATCTAGAAAATAAACGAAAAAATTGTGTTAACTATTCAAAATAATATAAAAAATGGCATTCTTTGCATGCTTTTTGGACGAGTTTTTTTTTTTTTTTTTACTTTTTTAGAAAGAGTTTATATCTCTTAAATCCCTCGAAAATTTTGAAACGAAAGTTTTTATCAAGCTCAGTTTACTTTTGCGCATGTTAGCTGCTTTAAAAAATTGTTTTTGATGAATACAGTGGAAAGACGCTTCCGGGGGTAATGCCGCCACCATGGCGGCATCACCCCCGGCAGGGGTGCCCATCCCCCCCAAGCTCAATGGCGCAAATTCCCCCCCAAAATTTTCACAACCCTCTTGTGCTTTTTATTTTATTTATTTAAAAATATTATTTATTTTTTAAAAATATTATTTATTCATTTTTTCAAATATTTATTTTTTTTATATAGTACTTATTTATTTTTTTAAATTATAACTATTATTTTTTTATATTTATTAATTTTTTTTAAAGTACTAATTATGTGCAGAATAGAATCACTTTTTTTTCCTTTCCAGAGATTCCAAGCACACACACAAAAAAATAAAAAAATAAATAATGATAAAGAAATAATTTAAATTAAAAAAATAAATTAATGAATAATTTACATTAAAAAAATCAGTGAATAACTAAATTAAAAAAAGTTAATAAGTAATTTAATAAGTAAATAAATTAGTTTAAACCCCCCCCCCCCCCCAAATTCTGATGGCGCAACTTGCTCCATAATCCCCCCCCCCTGTGGGCACCCCTGACCCCCGGAAAGGTGGCGTGATAACCCCGTTTGGACAACATGGAAGAAACGTAGATTTAACGACAGAAAAACAAATGGAAGTGATCAATATTGTTGATTAAAATGTAGGCTAAAATATGTAGTTAAAGATTATTCATAGCAAATGGTGCCATTGTAAAAACTAAAGGTACATACCTCAGCTTATTCAAAGTCTAAAAATAAGATCAAACTTCTTCAAAACAATGTTCGTCACTATAAAAACAAAAAAAACGTGAGCAATGGCTACCGTCCGCTCGGGGCATTAGCTGTAGTATCGTTCGAAAGAAGTCAGGAGCTGTCGGGTCCCCTAACCGGTGTCCTTGACTAGAATATGTTTTTATACTCTATGTTTTAAATTTTCGTCCAATTTTTGCTCTCAGAGAAAGGTGGTTAAAAGTGCTGAAATTGAAAGAAATGCATGATATATTTTGTAAGTTCTAACTGTGAAGTATTGTGTGTAAAGAATTTATTGTACGCGAGCAAACATTTTGGAATTCATTTCAAAATATATCGTCCTCCAAAAAATGGTTTATCCCTCTCTGTTTTTTAAAAATGTTTCTCAATATGAAAGGCGGTGGCGCTAAACATTCAGCAGTACAAAAGAATGTTTTTGTAAGTTTTAACTTGCCCATTATGGAATTTTTACGCATGACGCCTAATTCAATTCCGAAAAAAAAAGGGTAGGGGACTTTTCTACCCACCTTACTCTTTATGTAAGTGATAGCAATTAATTAAAGGACAATGGTAGAAAAAAACTATGATTTCAACTTTAACGAGGCAGAGATCAGCAGAAAGCACAAATGCCGATGTAATGTGTTTATTAATGCCTAATTAGAAACTAGGTCCAAAGTCCAAAGCTTGCCCTTTCAGCCATTGATGTTGAAATGAAGACGGAAGCTCGAACACAGGCACAGACACACAGCGAGTGACTTTTAGATGAATAAGCAATTTTCTCCAAATCGCAACTGCTCTCATTAATTACTAAATAATAATTGAGTTAGAATGAAAACAGGGTTTAAATTAATGTAACTAACTGTCCATTGCCTAATTCCGTATCATTTGTTAAAGTTGCTACGTGTCATGAAAGCTGTTAGAACTATAGGGTCAGGTGAGTTAAGGCAGGGTTAAACTCAAGCTTTTTCTAAAATGACAGAACAATCTGTCTTTTTTTATTTTAAAAGTACTTTTAATGCAGTACCTATGCATTGAATTAAGATAGATTCAGAATGAAGTAGAGTTATTTACCGTTGGTTGTTTTTTTTTTTTTTCTTTTTGGGAGATCTCTTTAAGAGAACATATTATGATACTCTCGCTTTACTCCATAGTAAGTTTTAAGGGTAGTTTAAAAGTTATAGTATATTAAAGGGAAAAGTTGAGCATATTGGTTTTGAAATAAGAATTGGGAAGTGAAAGTATCGTCGTGGCTATGTTTGGAGATAAAACTGCACAAAAATAATATTTAAAAATTATATAAATTTTTTGGAGCCCGTCACATTTTCAAACTTTCTTAAACGACCAGAAATCAAGAGTTCATCGAAATCTTGATGAACACACAATAAATTTATTTTCAAATAATTTCACGTATGTACAGTAAGATCGGGAAACAATTGCTAAACATCCAGAAATTGTGCTCATATCAACAATCACAGTTCCGTCAACTGTATACCACACAATTAAGTCAACATAAGTGAATCAGTGTGAGCATTATCATATTTGCAAAGTGAATATTAAAAGCGTGAAGGCTTCCAGCAAACGCACATGCAGCAGACTAGCCGAAGTTAAGAACGACTATATTCAGAATTGAAAATCCAAATCGCGACATGCAGTTATATAACCGCTAGCGATCATTCTGTAAATTTTTAGTGACTTCCAAGAAAATCTAATTTACGGGTGTTTCTTTTCCCTCTCTTGCATTTCATTTAAGGTTGTTGAGGGAAAGAAAAGGAAATTGCGAATGTTACAAGGGTGTTGTCCTTCAATACTAATAAAAATTTTAGCTTTGCTCGAAATGACGCCGATTTCGCCAAGCCTGGCGACGTTGGTTTCGCGCCAAATGTGGTGCAAAAAAGGGAAACAACTTACAGGTAAGGTTACAGTATAACAACGACAACTTTCAGCAAATACACTGCTCGACATTGAAAATGCAACACCAAGAAGGAGTGGTCGGAAAGTGATGAAATTTGGTACAAAGTCAGAGACAGCCAGGAACAATAAGTGATCTTTATTTCAGAACGATAGACATAATACAGAGGGAGAACGGCTTCGGCTCAGTAGGATGAAGAATCACCGCGGACAGCGATGCACGAAGAAACACGTCTAGGCACAGAGTCAATAAGAGTGCGGATGGTGTCCTGAGGGATGGCTCTTTATTCCCTTTAAACCATTTGCCACAGTTCGTCTTCTGAACGAGGCAGAAGGTAGATTCTGCAAACGGCGCTCAATCTCATCCCACACATGTTCGATTGGTGACTGGTCAGGAGAGTATGGTGGGCAGTGAAGCAGCTGCATAACTTGGAGAGCATGTTGGTAAATGAGAGCACTGTGTGGTTGAGCGTTATCCTGCTGAAAACTTGCATTTGTCAGCCCCTGAAGGTAGAGAATTGCCACCGGCAGCAGTACATTATGCAAGATTCTCTGGGCTGTCAGAGTGCCTACAATACGAACTAGAGGTGATATGGAATAGTGCGAAATAGCGCCTCAAACTATTATGCCACGTTGTCTCTCTGTGGGGCGTTCCACAGTTACTGCTGGATTAGATCTGTCTCCGAGTCGACGCCACACACGTATGCGGCGACTGTCACTGGATAAACGTAAGCGTGACTCATCTGAGTGAGTGGATCATCAAGCGTGGATGACAGAATAACGACGTTTCGTTATTCTGTCATCCACGTCGCTCTAGTCCGGCACCATACCAAACGTTCGCGTCTGTGCTGTGGGGTCAATGGCAGTCTTCTAAGCGAACGCTGTGATTGCAGGCCACGTGCAATCAATCGACGGTAAATGGTTCTGGTCGACACGGGAACATCCAGGGTCCTGCTAAAAATGACACGTAGAGATCAATAGAAAAATCTATTGATATCGGTAGAGTTCTATTGATATGAATTGATTTCTATAGATGTCTCTATTGGCATCGATAGAAGCTATTGATACCTGTAGCCTATTGATCATAACCTCAATGGATATCCATAGAAGCCCTATAGATATCAATAGAAATTTGGTCAGTAGGAAAGCATTTCAATGGATATCAATAGAAGCTTTATAGATATCGATAGAAATCTGGTCAGTAGGATACTGATCCCAATGGATATCACTTAAAGCTTTAATTGACATCAATAGAAATCTGATAGGTTATACTAATTCCGATTGATATCTGTAGAAATGAAATCATTAAGTTTAAACTTAAGTAGTAAGTCTCGGTGAAATTAGTGAGCTAGGAAAGTTATTAATAATAATAATAAAAAAAGCAGGTGATTTTAAACTTTGTAAATAAAGATAACTATAATTTTAAAATAATAAACTTCGACTGAAATTTTAACTGATAAAATTTCTGACTTTTTAAAATCTGATATTACAGATTCATAGATTATGCTAGTCATTTTTTTTCCTTTATGTTTGAAAAAAATCAATAGTTTTCTTGCAAATCATCGCAGACATATGGTTCAACCATTCATTTCAAAGATATTTAAAAAAAAAGATAATTAAAGAAAAACACATTTTTATTCTTTAAACTGGATACAAAAAAAATTGGCCTCTTCATGTGTAAATTGTACATTGTGCGCATTGTGAAAAATGGAGCATTTGAAGTTCCAAAAATAAGTTTGTCTTTAATCTAAGAATCATTATTTTAAGGGTCTTTCCATACATTTCTATGTGATGCATAATGAGTCTCGATGCATACCCATTAAAATTTGAGACTTTAATGTAGTGTTATACCCTGATATGTACAAAATCTTTATGCTGTGGCAAATTAATACTATTACGTATAAACAGATAAATTCACTTTATCTACCAGTTTGTTGGCTATCTTAGCTACATTAAGAAGATTTTTGCCTCCTGCTCGATCATTGGCTAGTCCTAACTGTGGAGTCCCCAATAAGGGCGAAACTGCAATCTTAGGATGCTATGATCGAGCTGTGAGTGCATTTACTTCAGCATATATCACTTTTGTTCTGCTGGATATTTTGCACACCACTTGTGCAATGACACACCGCCTTGTTTGAGTAGTTCTATCCCTAGTAAAAATGACTCATAGAGATCAATAGAAAGAATTTGTATGGGGGAAATGGATTACGGATATCAAAACTGATAAATCAGTAGAGACCTATTGATATCAGTAACGAACAAAACAAGATCCATAGCATCTTTCAGTGATATTAATAGAACAAAACCGTAGGATCTATAGATATCAATAAAGATCCATAGCATCATAGACTTAAAAAATGTACGGGAAATGGCCAACGGATATCAATAGAGCTAAATCAGTAGAGGTCTAGTGATATCAGTGGAACAAAACCGTTGAATCTATGAATATCAATAGAGATCCATAGCATCTTATTCAACTGATATCAGTAGACCTCTACTGATTTAGCTCTATGGATATCCGTTGGCCATTTCCACGTACAATTTTTTTCACTGATCTCTACGTGTCATTTTTAGCAGGGGGTATCTTGCACATGCTACAGAATCAAGGTACAAGTGACTTGCGAGTCCGCCACAGCTTGTCGGCAAATGCGTCGATCCACACGTGCTGACGTCACTCTGGCTGCACTTGCACCCCTCAATCTTGCCTCATTTCCTTATTCCAACCATCTTCGACACAGCCGATGCACCGTGCTCGCATCCATGTGGGTATCAGCAGCGATTTGACGTACGGACCAATCCCCTCTTCTCAGTCCGATCACCATATCAATCGTCTATTTGTTGGAAGTGCCTTTGTTGACGGTGGGCTGGTATTATCTCCTATTAAACGTATCCTCCGAGACAAAAACCAAATTTTTGCGATAATTTGTCGAGTAGAAATAACGACAGCAATATTTCCCATTCTGCACGATCCACTACTTATATCTTAATTGACGTGCTTCGGAGAGCTGCGCATTTCACATCATTTGCATAACTTAGTGACGTGCACCTACTCTACAATTTGCAAAAATTGCTAACCACTCCTTCTTGGTGTTGCATTTTCAATGTCGAGCAGTGTATTTATGATATTAACAGTAAATTAAGCAATTTCATAAAAAAAAAAACAGTATAAAAATGACTACTATTTATAAGCTTTGTAACAGTATTTTATTTAAAGAAAAAACTTGATGTCTACGATCATTAGTCATTGTTATAAATCAAATGAAAAGCAGAGGAAAATACTCGAACGATGGGCAATTATTTGTTAGGTTAGAAAAGTCACCAAAATATTGCCAAGTAAGTTTTTAAAACTCGATATCAATACAGAAAATAAATTTCTTTTACTTTGAAATTTTTCCATAACTTTTCCTATGGATTTTTTAAAAAATTAAATCAAATACATCATTCAAATAGTTTTTAGTATACATTCAGCTACAAAAATACATTTGTATGAAATCATTGCTTTGCGCAACCCAAAACAGTTTCTTTGAGGCTATTTGTTTGAGGAAGAAGAAAAATTAAATTTCATTTCCTTTGCCCGGAACTTAGTTTCAGAATCCTTTGATTCAAGAAAAAGGAAGTTTAATGTTTTCGACTCATTCCACCACATTAAAAGAGAACTTTTGTTTCAAGAAAACTCAGACTTTCAACAACGCCAAAAGACGACTTATTTGTATTTTTTTTTTATGTTAGGAAAATATTTTTTTCTTCCTTTAACTTTCTTTGCTCAAAGTAATAGCGAAAAAAATGTAATTAGATTTTATATTTTCAAAAATCGCTTTCGTGAAATGGAAAATACGCTTAGATAATATAAGATATATATTTTTTAAGTTTATTACCATTTGAGCACACGCACTCGCGTACGTTACAAAAATATATTTGTGTGTATGTGTGAGGGCTTTTAGAAAAATATCTGACAGTCTTTCTATTCCTTTATGCGAAAACCAAATGGATATGAATGCCATGCATGATCCAGCTTTAAACCTTTACGAGTAAGCTTATATTGTCTTCGTATGTCAATATCGTTAGTCGTTCGCAAACAGTTTGACTGAAGTAAAGTCTAGCACCCGTGTCAAAGTATTTTTGGATTTCAAGAAAAATGGTATTTAACCAAAAATGTCGAAATCAAGTGCAGACGTTACCGTCAGCATCTCTTGAATGGATTTTACCTGGTTCCCGCCCTGTTTCTCGGAAAATTTTGTGCAGAATCTCAGCACTAGTCGTTCCGTCATTAAAACATCCGACGAGAGACCTACTGTCTGATCTTCTTTGGTAAAACCTCCACCCATTTAAGCTTGCGTCAGGTCTTCTCTGATATTACCTTAGGTAAGATAACAATAATGGGAAGAATAATAAAAAGCATTTTGAGCCGCATCAAACAACGTAGAACGATGTTAATTTAAAATAATTTTTATTTGAATATGTCAAAAGGATATAGCAAATGGGTCATTTTTAAAATTTGCTTATATTTGCTGTCCGGAGGTTAAAAGGACGATTTTGAAGCATAACTAATTTATAACTATATTTTTAATTCAATGCGAACAATTATTTTCAGCAAGAAATACCCCCAAAAAAATTCTATCATTCAACAAATTATTGAAATTTATTTATTTATTTTTATATAAGTCTTTAAAAATGAGAATCAAGGCAAAACCGCTTGTCCATTTGCAATTTTCGCAAGTTCAACTATTTTTTTCATATACTTAATTGTATAAAAAAGTATATACAACAAATTATTTCTATATATTGACCATTAGTGTATGATATTCATAATAAATATTGACAATAGTATTTTTTTTTCATTAAGAAATGTATGAATATACACTGCTCGACATTGAAAATGCAACACCAAGAAGGAGTGGTTTTAAATTCATACAAATTTTACCGTAGACGCACGTCACTGAGTTATGCAAATGATATGAAATGCGCAGCTCTCCGACGCACGTGAAGTAAGATATAAGAGAATGAAGTTGAAAAGTGGGCTATGTTCATGTTGGTTTTTCTGCCAGACTAATTATCGGAGAAATTTGGTTTTTGTCTCGAAGGATACGTGTGATAGGAGGAAATGCCACGCCGTCCTCAACGAAGACACTTCCAGCATATAGACGACTTTACAAGGGGTATGGTGATCGGACTGAGAAGGGGAGGTTGGTTCATACGTCAAATTGCAGCTGATACCCACATGGATGCAAGCACTGTGCATCGGCTGTGTCGGAGATGGTTGGAAAGAGGAAATGTAGCCACATTGAGGGGTGCAGGTGCAGCCAGAGTGACGTCAGACCGCTCGGATCGACGGATTCACCGACAAGCTGTGGCGGAACCGCAAGTCACTTGTACGTCGATTCTGCAGCACGTGCAAGGTACTCTGGATGCTCCTGTGTCGACCAGAACCATTTCCCGTCGACTGGTTGCACGTGGCCTGCAATCACGGCGCCCGCTAAGAAGACTGCCATTGACCTCACAGCACAAACTCCAACGTTTGGAATGGTGCCGGACCAGAGCGACGTGGATGGCAGAATGGCAAACCGTAGTGTTCTCAGATGAATCCCGCTTCTGTTTGTCCAGCGATAGTCATCGCATACGTGTGTGGCGTCGACGTGGAGAAAGATCGAATCCGGCAGTAACTGTGGAACGCCCCACAGCTCGACAACGTGGCATAATGGTTTGGGGCGCTATTGCATACAATTCCGTATCACCTCTAGTTCGTATTCGGGGCACTATGACGGCCCAACGATATGTAGATAATGTACTGCGGCCCGGTGGCAATCCCCTACCTTCAGGGTCTGCCAAATGCAATTTTTCAACAGGATAACGCCCGGCCTCACAGTGCTCGAATCAGCCAACATGCTCTACGAGGTATACAGATGCTTTCCTAGCCACCATACTCTCCTGACTTGTCACCAATCGAACATGTGTGGGACGTGATTGGACGCCGTTTGCAGAACCTGTCACTGCCTCGTTCAGAGGACGAACTGTGGCAAATGGTTGAAAGGGAATGGAGTGCCATCCCTCAGGACACCATCCGCAGGCTTATTGACTCCATGCCTAGACGTGTTTCTTCGTGCATCGCTGTCCGCGGTGGTCCTACTTCTTACTGAGCCGACGCCGTCCTCGCTCTAAATTATTCTTATTTATTTTGAAATAAATATCACTTATTGTTCCATGCTGTCTCTGTCTACTTACTAAATTTCATCAATTTCTGACCACTCCTTCTTGGTGTTGCATTTTCAATGTCGAGCAGTGTATTTTGTCCGGAAGTTCTTGTCAAGTCCGTTACCCTACGATTGTTTTAGCTAAAAAAGGTATTTATTGGAGTCAAAAGATGGTAACACGTATTTAGTTAACTTAACAAACTAGTGACGTAACTATTTCGTACCATTTTGTTTTCTGAGTCAAGAAATATTGCTGTGGCGTTTCGCACAAGATTTCTTCCAGGTGCGTATTTTTATTCTTTGTCAAGTCTGTTACCAAAGATTTTAGTATTAATTTCAAGGGCGTAGCCAGGACTTACGTTAGGGGGGTGCAAGCAGTGGCACCCCAATAGGAGGTCACTGTGACCTCCCAAAAAGTTCTTATCCGATACAAATTGTCTGATGAAAGACAATTGCAAGGCTGAACTTCTTTATTTTATTTTATTTATTTTTTTTCTGTAATTAATTTATTTTCGTTATGCCTCACGTCTCTTTTGGTAGACATAGATAAGTATGCATTCTTGTGTTTTATTTATTTATTTTTTAATCATTCAGCATTAAGTTCTGAGTTTCATTCGGTAAATTAAAAATTTTCTCCTCAAAAACAGGCAAGCTTACTTTCATTTTCTGAAAAGTAATCAATACTAGATATAATAGTGTTATACAGGGTGTCCACTCCTATCGTGGACCAATAGCTAATTTCTTAACCGTTAGAGATAAGCATATAGTTCATTTAGGAAAAAATCTCTAAATTACGAAAGGAATTTTGGGTCTATTCAATGTTTTTCAAAAAATCAAATTTTGAAAGAGTTACGAAATTTAGATTTTTATACAGCCCCCCAGTCCTATCAATCCTATTTAGTAAAACATTCTTGACACTGTAACGTTTAAAACTAAAAAAAAATCACTCTTCTACCACAAAAATTGACCGAGTTGAGTTATGACGTTTTGAAAAATCAAGATTTTGTATTATTTCATGACATCATCGAGAGGGACCGTATGCGAAATCCTTCAAAATCTTGATTTTTTAAAACGTCATAACTTGGTCAATTTTTGTCGTAGAACAGTGATTTTTTTTTTAGTTTTAAACGTCACAGTGTCAGGAATATTTTACTAAATATGATTGATAGGACTAGGGGGCTGTATAAAAATCTAAATTTCGTAACTCTTTCAAAATTTGATTTTTTGAAAAACATTGAATAGACCCAAAATTCCTTTCGTAATTTAGAGATTTTTTCCTAAATGAACTATATGCTTATCTCTAACGGTTAAGAAATTAGCTATTGGTCCACGATAGGAGTGGACACCCTGTATAAAGTTCCCAAAAATTAGCATAAAAGTCAAATTTTTCAATAAAAACAGAAAGAAAAAAGCAAGAAAGAAAGAGAAAAAAGTGCTTGAAATTCTATTTGCACAAAAAAGGAAGAAATTATGAACTCAAAGAAACTATACTTTTTTCAGTCATGCACACCTTAAACCAATGGATGGTATAAAATATTTCTAAAAGAACAAAACAGTAGTTTTTTATAGTTCTGCACCAGCATGTTACAATGAAAAGCATGAAGGGGGACAAAATCGTTTGTCAAAAAAATAAATAAAATGTGAGGTCACAGTGACCTCCCATCGGCTCTGATCTAGGTGGGTGCATCTGCACCCCCCTGCACCCCCCTAGCTACGCCCTTGATTAATTTTTACTTTTTCTCAACTTTTACACCGAAATATTGTTTATTATAGAACTCTAAGAAAATGCATATATTGGTGTTAAATTTTTAAATTCGACAACCTAGCCATATTTTGACATTTTGGTTGAAATGTCAAGTCCGTTACTGGTCAAATCCGTTACCAAATGTCAAGTCCGTTACCATACAGTTTTTGGTCAATATTTTAACAATCACAAACATCGTTTTACGCTTCCAGGGACGCAAATAATTTCAAATGAAGTTGGTTCTAGGCGCTATGATATAGTTTAAAAGTGAGATTTCATATTGATTTTGTATGGTAAAGGACGACAATTTTCCTTGCAACTTCAAGTTTTACAACAGCATTTGAATACTTAATTGTGCATCAAAGTGTACAACCAATTACTTTTTCACACACCTAAAATGTGTGACAAAACATCTGTTAGTGATTCTGAAAGAAAATAGCAAGTTAAAAAAATTACTTAAAAATTCTGAAATATAAGCATATGGTGAAAATGACCCAAATGCAAGTTTTAAATTGGAAACTTCGGAAAGTTATCACCCACAACCACTACCTTTTTTTAAGTGGAACTATTCGCGAGTGACACCCGCTTCATTCACGGAAGGACAGTACAAGGAATCATTGTTTGGTTTTAGTTTATTTTTGCAGTTAATGGCTTGAAATATTAGTAGTTTGACCATGCAAAAGGGTCTTAACCTCAATAAAATAAAATATTCTAACTATTCGATAAAAATCAGGTGATTAGTTTCATTTGCTGCTTATTAGAGTTTCATTTTAGGAAAGCATTTTTTTAATTATACTGGAAATTTTTCATTAAATATTAACCGCTTTTGCTTGTTAATAAATGCTTTTTGAACGTCCCCTCTTTAAATTCTTTTAAAGTTTCAAAACACAAACAAAATTAAGCATCGTAAAATTAAAGCTAAATAAAAGGTTGGGCAAATGCAATTGGAAAACTGGTTTGGGATATCGCAGTGACAGAATTATTGCACACAAATATTATGCAACATTTTTACTAAATTATTTATCTCTTCCTAAATCTGAAAACTTTAAACCATAGCTAGAACCGATCTGCTGAATGTTTATCGTAAGTAATTGTAAAGAAAGGATGTTCTCTATTTGAACAAACAGAATAATAAATTTACATTTGTGAAATATTTTTCAGAATTCTCTAGAGAAAATTGCGCTACACCAACACGTTTGTCTTCAAAGAAAGAATTTCACATTTTGCGTGGGCATTAAAAATATTTAAGGCGATTCTCGTGAATCTGATTTAAAAGCCTTTGCTTCGCGTTTTGCTATTTTTAGAGTTTGACGTAAGAAGATATGCCATTGAGGTTAATAATAAAACTTGGGAGCTATTTTCTAAACTCAAGTACAATACCCTATTTATTGATTTATATCATTTGCTTTTTAGCATGTTATGATTGTGAAACTGGGAATAGAATAAAACAATAATTTACTACAATTTTATCAGCCAGAACAAGACGGAAATCGAGGACTGTGAAAAACTGTTTGATAACTTTTGAGAGAAGGGTTATGATAACTACGGAAATGACGGGTACAGTGTTGCCACATCAGTGAAAAAACATCCTTAACCTAATAATTGAAGATGCGAACTTCTAGTTGCTACTGATATTTGGGGTTCTTCTTTTGCTTACAGAAGTGGTTTGTTCTCAATTACCCCAGGTTCACAATTACCCCACTTGACCCTACTGATTATCCATTTCGCTACGTCTACTTAAAACTCGTTGGTCCTCGGCTTAAATCCTGCCAGTAAAATTTATATCCTTCTTGTACATCTAAATTCAACTTCTTCATTTCCTTAATTAGTGCTGACAGCCATCTAACTCTACAAGACTTCCTTATCCCCCCCCCCTTTAAACTTCCTGTTTTGTGGTGATTTTGAATTTGATGGAACATTAATTTGTCACTCTGAAGCAGGAAAAAGAAAAGTCACGACTATTCGCAAATATTAGAAAACCATTTTATTCCATTACATCTTCTGTGCAGTAAGGATCATGCTATACTTATTTTAGCAAGATGCAGAGCCGTTCAAAATGTACCTATATGTATTAATGTCATGCATCATCCATTACTTAGTTCAGATTGAAATCCAAAAGGAAACTTGGGGAGATATGTAGCATGAAAAGCATGCGAAATAAGAGCCAATATTTTTGAGAAAGGACAGAGCAGTAGTGATATAGCAAGCACGCTATGAACTCTCCTCAAAGTAAAAAAAAAAAAAAAAAACTTGCTACTTTCGAGTGAAAATTACTGCAGTTTGAAGTAATTAAGAGGTAATATAAACACAATTAGATATTAATATTTTTAATATTTTAATAACCTTATAATTTTTTAATTAAAAATTTATATGAGCATGAGACACCCCATTTTCTGTTTTTCGAACTGAATCCAACACACGATGCTTTCCCCCATAAATTAAGCCTAACGTTTTTTAATTACAAGCAAAGTTTATCTTTAATCTGTGATTAAGGATAGGTGTCTATTCTCCGATGCTAGGAGAATAGCTACTTATTTAGTTGTTGTTGCTATGGGAACACAGCAATAATCTAACGAGCTAAGCTCCTTTTAAGAACAGCAAAGAGGATCAGTACTTAGCTCCTAGAAAGAGGAGTTGGCGCGGATTAGGTAAGTAATATTTTAGTGAATAATTTGTATAGAAATGAAAATGCTCGGTATGGTAGATATTTGTGTCAAGAAGTACTGTTCTTTTTCTTGATAGTTGCTATTAAATTGCAATACTACGTTCATGATCCCCTTGCATTACAAAGTATTTAGTTCTTCACTAGAATACTGGTGGATCCCCTGCAAAAGAACCATACCTTTTTGTTTTTCTTTCGGGTGGTTTCTAAATTATTTATCATCCTATTTTGGTCTTAAAATCAATATCTTATAGAGAAACGTGTATATAGATGAAAATGGACTAAGTGCTAATTCGAAATATGTGTAATAAAAGGTTTAAGGCAAAAAAAAAAAAAAAAAAAAAAACAGACATGCGAGTATACTTGTTCACCAACATCTTTTTGATGATGTGAAAAAGAACTTTTAGTGACGAAAACTTTTTTCGTGATAGGGTAAACTGACCTCTGATCGAACAGCATTTTTTTCGTTTTATGTTAGGGTTTTGAAAGTTTTTTCTTTTATGAACTGGCAGTGCAGTAACTTCTTCTCTATCTTTTAAAAGTGAAAACTAGAAAGCACTGTTTATTCACTGTTTGAGAGTGTTCGTTCACCGTTAGTGCACATTTTTAATTTAAACGGCTCCACCCCTTCCCCGCAAAAAACCTTACTTTAATCTCACAATCCAATAACGAATGTGTGAACTTTTTATTTATTTTAGAATAGAATACGCGTCAATACGCACGATTTTTTTTCTTTGTGATGGGATTGGCACAGCAAAGCCTTATTTACCCTGACTAAGTTGGACCAAGGCTTCACTAGATAGCGTTTTATACAGGCTGTATCATTACTCAGAACAGCAATAGTAAAGATTTGCCCGCTAGAGAGCACTGAACAAGGACCACCTAAATGTTTGTTTACATTTACTAGCATACTGTTTCTGCTGTAAAAAGTGATGTTTATCCTATCTTTTAGGGTTAAAAAATATTGATATAGTTAACTGAAGTGGAGTACAGAGTGAATTGATGCCGAAGGCCTTATTAGTACTGCTTTTTAGGGGAAATAAATTCCCCTTTCAGGTAAAGTTAGTTACAACTTATGATTCAGTCATACGACATTCATTCATCTGTTTACTTTCTTCGAATTAACAACATATAGCAATGGCATTCAATTTTGACATCTCTGCATTAATAAAATATACGCTTAAACTTACCGACGATAAATAAAAAATGTAGCAATGAAATAATATTGTTCTAATTTACTATTTTGTTTCATTATTGTTGCTCTCACGATCTTAATTGCTACGCAAAAGTTCAGATGTTCATTTTGATGTCGTTGACGCATCAGAGCGATAAATGGCGAATCTATTCGTCGAGACATTTCATTTTTTTTCAGTTTGATGCCCCAGAATGAAATGTACCGTAATGAAGCGATGGTATACAACGGAAAGACAATCGTCTTTCCGTTGTATACCAACAAAGCATATTAATTTTTTTTAGTAACAACGAAATGAGCATATATAATAGCTTGGTACTAAAGAGCAATACAAGTACAAAAAAAAAAAAAAAATAAAACAAACAAAACTACAATATTGCGACGACCAACTGTATCATGGCGAACTGTGGACTGAATTTTAAAAAGTTCTATGGCAACCCGTTGGTAGTATTGGCTCGCTTAGCGAATAGATTTCGCCATTTATCGCTCTGCGGTGCCAGTGTCGTTTCATAGTTAATTAATAATTAGAATCAATTAAAATGAAAAATAATTCACTAACTAATTAAAATAAGCCGTTAAAATGCAGAATAAACCAACTAATAAAACAAGCTATTAAATAACGTTTAAATATACTAAAATAGAATTAAATGCCAAATTGTAAAATTGTCGCCAACAAATTAACTTTTAACTTTGTCATTTATTATCTAATTTGTATGTAATGATGGTTACCATAAAATTCGATAGATGTCGCTGGACAAAGACCACCGTTTTCATCCCAAGGATTTTGATCAAATGAAACAGCCTATATAAAACGCTATCTAGTGAAGCCTTGGTTGGACAGAAAGCAACCCTGGTAATAGAAAAAACATATTACAAGCAAAATCACTTTTTAAATAGGCAGACTTATCGTTTACTATGGTAAAAAGTTATATTTGGCTACGAAATTGTACTTCATTTCGTAATAAAGAATTTGTTAACTGTCTTCAGTTGCAAACCTGAGGGGTGTTTGATTAAAGTGTGCATTATAATTAAAGCCGAAAATAGAAAGAGAATGTTTAAAGCGCCTTCAGTTACGTTCTTGCCATGATAGTTTAAAATCCCGTTTTAAATTCTGCGTTATAACGCAGGAATGATGGCTGACTTGGTGACATACGTGGGAGGAAGAGATAAATAATGTCTAATTGGAAGCGTGTAATCAAAAAATATATTTCGTTTTTTTTTTTTTTTTTTTTTAAAGTTTTTAGGTCATTTTTCGTATATATTGCTTGCTCAATGCTCATACGGCGTCGGCATATTTTACTAAAGCTATTTCGAATTAGATCATTTGACTTTTTTTTGGCATAAGACAACATTCATCACAAGCACTTAAAGTCAATTTTATCAAAACCGATACGCTGCTTTTAGAAAAAAAAAAAACATTATGAAAAATAAAATTCAAGACTTACTTGTCTTCAACGGTTTCTTATTATATAAATTACGACAAAAATGTAGTTATTACGTGAAAAAACTCATATTGTTGGTAAAATTGGATAATGGATTTCAATTCTATTCTAACTGATCAGATCAATTTTCATCTAGTATGACTGGTCTACAACAGCTTGAACAAAGACAATTTATACCATTTTATCTGATTAAATTATATGCTGAGTTAAAATCTCTTATTTCAGGGATTAAATAGCTTAAAAAAGAGGAAATATATTATTTTTTTTTCTTTCTATCTGTTCGAAAGAAACAGAGCTAGTAACTTTGCTTTTCACTTATAATGAAAAAGTTTATTTTCCTTTCGTTTTGAAAACGTAACAAATTTCATTTCATAATCAATAGAGTTAACCACAGATAAAAGAAGCCGAAAGAAATCTTAGAAAACGAAATGACAAAAAGCAATTCTCATAAAAAGAATAGTAAAGATGTTCAATCCAGAAAATCCTCCTTAAATTCTACACAATACAAGAAAAGAATTGAAATATCTTTTCCTTTGGTTTCGATTGCAATGTTAAATTTGGAGCAATGTCACTATACTTTAAAAGGCTTTTTTAAAAAAGGCTTTCTTTCTACTAGTACATTTCCTTCTCTGCGAGAAAAATATTTTCCCGTGAATCTTTTCCTGCACATTTTTCTTTCTCTTCGCTTCTTGTAGATGTTGGGATTATAGATAAATATTGTAGAAATGACTAAGCGAGTTAAACTTTAAAAAATATATTGCATTTATAAAACGTGTATTGAAAAGCTTGAAACAATCGCAGCATAGGTAAAAGTAAGTAAAAAGTAAAGCAATTTAGTTTATTAGCGATTGCTATTTCATTCTCTACTTAACATAATTTCGAAACGTTCATCAAAACCAATTAATCCACGAATTTTTAAAAGCTTTTTACGCAACTTGATAGACATTTTTTAAAATTTATTTATCACAAACAATTACAAGATTGTCGTGTTCCACAAAGTATGCCACGAGGCTTACAGAAGTAAGTATTAAGCAAAAGTAGAAGTTACAAATTGCTAAAAAAAAATATAAATTATTTACAAAATCAGAAAACAATGAAAAAGTTTCTGATCTTTTAACAAGATTTGAGAAAAAAGGAGGCCAGCGTATGGAGAGACTAACCAAGCCTTTCCGAAAGGAAGACCTTGGGCCTGCTTGCAAACTGCAGTGCAGAAGAGCATGTTCGAAAATTGCTCTCCAACTCCGCAGTCACAACACACAATTGGAGAGATGCCAAATCTAGACAGGTAGATCCTAAAATTTCCGTGCCTAGTAAGAATTTGTGACAGCTTGAAACTGGTCAAAAAATACCTGCACTTTAACCAGTGAAAGACAGTTGGGATGAATCTCCTTGTCCACTTTGTATTTGCTGATTCAATATATTCTGCGTTGGTGGATATTATCACTCGGTAGCACCAGTTGGAAAACATCCCTTTTATTCTAGTCGAAAATGGCTGCCAAAACTCGTTTTGTTTCGAAACCAGCTCAGTCCAAGCTTCTACTGAATATTTACTATAAAAACGCATGGGTAACACCAACATCTTTATATAAAACAGCTGAATATGCTCGTATTTTTTATTTTACAGGCTAAAATTACGCGAACTTTATTAGCATCTGAAAGGAAAGCAAAACAAAGGCTTATTTATTTAAGATTAAGCCCAACCCAAAATGCTTTTCACTGTAAATAAATAGACGTACAATGCTTATTAAAAAGAGGTAACATAAAATAATGCTAAAGATTATTTAAGCGAAAACTGATTCCTTTGTAAAAACTAATTGGGCAGAGAACGAAATGCTTTTTACCAGTCCAGTATGATTATTAAAAATAGATTGAGCTGTGGTTTTGATCCTAAGGGATTCATTTGATTTTTTGATTTTTAAACAGAAGTTAGGCATATGTATTCATTTATTGTATGAAGCTGTACCTTTAAGGTGCGAAAAAGCTGTTTACCCTTAACTTGAACACGTGAGTAAAAATAGCGTTCGATTGAATGTAAATTTCATGTAAAGAGGAAGGTTTAATCATTGATTTAATCCTCTTTCGACTTCTAATCTGAAAATTGCCCATGATAAATTAATGAAACTTCAATACAAATGTTTAACAAATTTAAAAACTTTTATCTCTTAAGAACATGGTTTACACATTGAGTGCATTAACTTAACACAAAGGCCAAGAAAAAAGAGCTATCATATGTTAGACAGTGACTAATGGTAACTGAAATAATAATAATAATAATAATAAACAATCACCCCGGTATTGGATCAGCGGTAAGTGTAATGCTGTTCTGCCAAGACCCAGTTCACAAAAAATAATTGTTACCTTTTCACTTCCTCCACGCATTTTAACCGCTTACTCGTCGCACTTTTTTTCCAAAAACTGATCAAAATTCATCAGGTTTTTTTATGTTCATAATATTTTAAACATATTAAAATAAAAAACACTGCATTTGAATTTGAATTTAGTGATTTTTTAAAGGTACGAAAATTTTAATCAACTTACCCAATTTTACCTTAAAGTTTGCTTTCCTCGCGCATCCAAGACAGGCTGAAAAGCTTCAATGCAGGCATTGAGAAAGAAAAAGTAAAGTTTGAGCGGAGAAAATTTTTATTTTTTGAAGCTGAATAAAGAGAAAGTTTTGAAGCTTTAAAAATATCAGAAACGCATCCCGTATGAGACACGGGCACGACAAAATTTTCCCGAATATTCTGCCCGTATGAGGAACGGGCACGACGACTAAGCGGTTAAAGTTAAAATGACAATAATATTAACTATAAATAATGGAAAAGTGTAAAAACTAGCACACGTGTAAATGTAGGAACTCATTACAAGGTGGCTATGGCGCTATGGGAGGTGATAAAGACTGGTGGCCAGGACTGTACATAGTGCTGTTTGTTGGTAACACAAAGCAGAGCATGTTAGAGAATAAAAATACACTTTTTAATGAACACGTCAAACAAAAAGAGTGAAGTCAGATTTCAAAATCTTCGTGAAGGACTTTATATATTTTTCAACTTATTATTATTATTATTATTTACTTATTTTTTAAATAATAATAATATCAACTATTATTATAAATTTGTTATTATTATTATTATTAGTAGTAGTAGTATAAAAATATTATTATAAATAATAATAATAATATATAATGGTATTATTATTACTTCTTTTTTAATAATCAAGAAAACCGGCAAATGTTAACACACATGGTGTTTTTGTTGCTACTGGAGGCATACCGATTCGATCCCAAAGTTTCGTAAAACATCAAGGTTGTCTATTTATCCCCCCCCCCTTCTAAAAATACATTTAAGATTAAAAAACCCTGAGTTTTTGAAAAGAAAAACACTTATATTGCGGCAGAAGATTTTTTTTTTTGCTTTTTTGAAATTACGAATATAGGGTTAAAGAAATGATGATGCGACAAAAATTGTAAACATTAGTAAAAAGAATCCCTCCCTCCCCTGAAGGGTAGATTTAAGAAATGTCATTAATTACTGCCTCAATTTTGTTGGTTTATACAGGATTTCAAGTATTCTAATAACTGCCAAACTAAATGCTAAACTTTCTAAACTTGAAAAATACGTTAAACAAGCGAGTTGAGACACATTTTTACTAAAAAGTTGTGTAAAGGGAACATGAATGAACGAAACAGAAAAATACTACTTCAATAAAATTTGTAGGGTATCTACTTGAATGTGCCTGTTTGTTTGGAACTTATTAGCTAATCTTCTACTCTTACGAAGTTACTTAATGGTATTTTTTTCGCTTAATTTATAATAATAATAACTTATTATCCTAAAGTTTCATGAAACAGGTAGAAAATAATGAAAATAGGAGAGTCAAAAAAAAAAATTCTCTAGGGCATAAATATTAAAATCCCACGATAAAGCGCTTAGAAGCAACAGGGCTGCGAACACCAAAACTTAAAATTCTAGTTGAAAGGCTCGAAGAAACTGTCATCTGTTTGAGGGGGGGGGGGTGACTCAGCCAAACTTTTCAATGCAAGTCTACGAACAGTTCAAACTTAGCACTCGTTTTACACAAAACTTTGAAAATTCTACTTACATTCCTTTGCTTCTGACTGAATCAACTATGGTCGAGTCTCGATAACTCGAAGTCCCAATACTGAAAGAAATTTTGCGTAACCTTACTTCATAAATACGGCGGTAGCAGTGCTTCCTCCACTGCTATGTAGTCACTTAACTGATATATCAGGTGTAAAGTAACACATCACTTGTGGAAGGTTACACCAGAATTCTCTGACAAAAGAAAGAAGAAGAAAAAAGATGATTCATAAGGCTGGAATATTACTTTAAATTTTCGTTTACTTACTGTTTGTCGGGTTCATGTTTTTCTACTACCAATCATTTTTACATAAATTCGTTAAAGTATTTTAATTACACGCGATAGGATCGAACCCCGAACCGCAACTTACCGCTTACAGAGAGCTCTCAGAGCAAGCGCGTTTGACCATTCGATCTCTTAAGGCACATCTTGGTTATGCTCACAAGACTTTAAGAGCTATGCACCCATGTCATTTTACTGCATGTGCTTTGAATAATTTTCCAGAATTATAACTCTTTATAACGTGGAACTTTGCACAGGCTACGCAAAACTTTTCTCCAACAGTTATAGTTTTTTCAAAATTGGAAAAGCTTTCTTCATATGTTGTGTAAAGTTACGCCCATTAACAATGGTAACTTTACACATTTTTTACAGTGTTAATGGATCAGAAAAACACTGAGTTTTCGGTAGTTCGAGCTATAAGAGGTGCCACAACCTTCTCAACAGTTTGGGACTCAGTGAAAACTTCGAGATAAAGGAATTTTCGAATTATAGGACTTTGAATTATAGAGACTCGACTCTCTGTTAAAACTACTAGTTGCACAAAGCACTTTAATGGTGAAACATTGTAGCACCAGCGGCACCCCCAGAATGATGCCACTTGACTCCCTACGGTACCCTTGAAAGTGCCGAAATTGCTTGAATTGGTTTCATGTGGCACCCCATGGGTGCTCCATGGCCAAATGTGCCAAAGGGAGCAAATGGCACCTTCAACCCTTCAAGGCTGCCATAGGGAGTCAAGTCGTACCATCGGGGAATGCCGCTGGTGCTACAACGTTTCACCCAGTGGCGTACTCAGGGGGTGGGCTGATAGGGCTGCAGCCCCCTCCGAAATTTTCAAAACAAATTTTTTAAATGTAAGCTAAGTTTATTTTTTTCTCTAAATTTCGTTTTTTCCCCCAAGTCCCAAAATAAGAAAAGCTTTCAGAACAGGTAATTGAGAAAAGGAAAAAATTAAAAGAAAGATTTTTTTTTGTTTTGACATTTCTATGCTAATGTACATCATGTTTATGATCATTCTTTTTTTCCATTTTGTTCATTTTTATTGCAAATCTATGTTTTTTAGAAATAACGATTAATGTTTTTCAGTCATCTAGTTCTGTTAAAAAATTTCGGCAAATTGAATTAAACCAAATATTGGGAAAATAGTAAAGTAAACTTTAAAATTGACATTATTAGAGAGTAAATTTACCAAAATATTGCAAGCAAGTGTTTCAGCAACAACTCTTTCAATGAAGAAATTTGAAGAATTTTTTTTTAATTTAAATTTACCATTCTCTGTGTCCATCAAAACGATTTCTTACCAATAATTTTAACGACAAAAACGTTCTTTTATGCTGTATTTTTGTTGACTTAAATAGGCATTGAATCAGAAATTCGAGACATTTACTCTTCTGAGCTACATTTCATAACTTGCCCCCCCCCCACCCCCACTCTCAAAGAGTCTTGACTCAACCCCCCTGAAATGATTTGTCTGCGTACGTCACTGGTTTCACCCTTTAAGGTAACTTGTGCAACCTGTAGTTTTAACAGTGTATAATTCATGAATTCAAAGGACTTATGGGCTTCTTTGTTATGGACTTTGAGGAATGAAATGCATATTTAAGTATTATTGACATAAATGATTTTATTTTAAGTGTTTTGTTTACATAACTATTCAAGTAATTTCTCCCTCGAGCTATTTTTCAAAAGGCTGGAAAAGATAAATATTTTAGTTCTGTAAAAATATAATTAAATGTATTAAAATTGTTCAACAAGAAAAAAAAATCACCAGCAACTCTATTCATTAAAGTTGTAAAAGAGATTAAAAGTCTGTCAATGCAGCGTTATTCAAAGAATTTGTTAAACGTCTTAATGAAAAAGATTGAAACTGCATTCTTCCTGACATTTTCAAAAGTTTTCTTTCAGGCAATTTCTTTGAAAGAGAATGAGATCAAAATTTTATTTTAGCAGTCTAAAACTTCATTTCGCCATTCTTTGATTTACGAAAAAGAAGTTCAGTGCTTTCGATTCATTTCATCGCATTAAAAATAAAGAACACTTCTTTTTCTATCAGCAGGAAGCTCGATGCTGGAGCGCCTTAAGAGAAAGATGAGTTTATTTGGTGATAATATTATAACTTTGCAGAGGAAATCCTTTTTTTAAAACTGAGGCAAACATGAGAAGTAATTAGGTTTTGTTTATGTTTTGATGAATACAAGAAACTTTATAGGGTTTAAAATAGAAATCTGACTTTGTGATAGGAAGACATAATAGCATTTTTATCAATATATTTAAAATATACGGAGACACGTGCATTCATAGAAATATAGAGGAACGGAATGTTTTCGAATCGCTTCGGTTCCCAAATTCTATTGAGTATTTTTTAAAGAATATTTAAATAGATGTAGTTTTATTAAAGTTCTGATAGCACACTGCAAAAAAAAAAAAAAAAAAAAAAAAAAACTGTTGTTTTTACAATATAATACTGGCAGCAGAGGTTCCAGTTTAAAACTGTAAAATGCAGCGTAATAAACTGTAAAATTTGCAGTAATACATATGTTTCTGCTAATTTTACTGTTTACTACTGTGCAGTTTACAGTCTTAAACTGGAATCTCTGCTGCCTGTATTTTACTGTAAAAACAGCCTCAGCTTTTTTTTTGAAGTGCAGCAACAAGCCTAACTTTTTTTGTCAGTACTTTAACTATGACTACCTGGGGGAGGGGGGGGGGAGGATGTAAATCATTCTGCGCAGGCGTGCTAAGTGATTAAAATCAGCATTTGTTCGTGAGTGCTACAACAGGTGTAACAACGCTGAAAGTGTAACAGTACAGATAGTGATCTATTTTTACCCGACACCCTTTAATCGTAATCTTTAGAGGGCAGTTCCACGAAGAACCGCCATTTTGTCTCACACGTGACAGATCATATGATTCATTAAAACGCTATAATTTTAAAAGGTAATGAAAAACAAATTGCTATACGTTTGAAATATCTTGAGCGCAAAGTTTGTTAATTAATCGTTTGAGATATTATTTTAGAACCTAAGAAGTTTAAGAAAAAACATAAAATCCAAATGTAAGGAATAGTCTAAAAATGCATTTTTGTTTACAGTTTCTCTTTTACCTTCCCCTTGATGCATTCACGTTACATTTTTAACAGTACTATTTCGTATTGTTGTAGTTAGCAAATATTTCAATTTGGATGCATCAAAAGTATAATGAAATGCGATATTTAATCAAACAGAAATATAGAATTTAAAAAAGTGCCGATATTTTTTTTACCCTAACATCTTACAGTTTTCTCTTTCAATCAGCCTTCTATTCAGTATGATTAAAAGTTTGACAATGGCACCAAATGTCCGCTTGTGTAGCAGCGAAGGTCATTTCACTACCTACAGCAGTTAATATTATTTTTACTGCTTTTAGTCAAAAAAAAAAAAAAAAAAAGCGGTGTTCAGAATTTACTCCCATTTGTTTGTTTGATCATGTTAAGTTTTTTAGTCATGTCTCAAATTTATATGATTGTGTATAATTACATAGATATTAGAGTAGGAAAAGTAGTATTTTTTTTTTGTAAACGTAAATATGTTTTTCTGAAGGTTTTTATATGAGTTTTTTTGAATCAGGTAAAATATATTTTTTTAGTATTGAATAAAGAGTCGGCTGGTGGTCCTTTCTTCCGGGAATTAATGGTGTCACATGAAAGACTCAAGGTCATAACCGGGGATAGCACAAGGTCTGCAAAAAGCCAAATGCCGCTTACGCAGCCCCATTGAAGAAAAAAGCTATTGAATAAATTTTGGCCCAGATATTTAATGATTAGCGGTACCCGCACGGCTTTGCCAATGTTATAAAATTTAAAGTTCATTTGTAAAATAATCGATATAGCTGAAAAAATGCTCTATTTTAGTTGTAATTCAACTATAATTCCTTCAAAGTATGATATAAAAATCTGGTATGGACCCCACGCTACTTAACCCTTCACTGCACGGTGTGCCAGATCTGGCACAAACCAAATAAACCTTCATATATTCCTATGATTTTTAAATGCAGTTAAACTGAGCTTTGTGCCCCTTTTGGAACATTGCTATAACAGTTTAGTGTGGTTTTTTATGCACTAGTTAGTTGCACTAGTCTAGGTATTACAGTTCTTGCTTTTGAAAGAAAGAGTGTCTGCATTTCCGTTAGAAGTGTGCTTAGTCATTATTTCCTTTGTTCTAAAAATTGCTTAGATACATTTAG
>JAXGGA010012166.1:0-39694 GCA_038373865.1 Uloborus plumipes | reverse complement strand
CATTGTTCCATCACTTTATTTTCAGATAGGAAATCAACCTCCTAGAATGTCTTCGTCGCCGGTGGTTATATCTGCCGCTTCGAAGCATACTGCTTCGGTGAGTAAATTGCTTTGCAAAACTTAAAAACAGCCGTGTGTTTCATTTTCAATGCTGTGTGCACTTTTGTGTCGAATGACACTAAATTAAAATCTTGATTTTCTCCATTAAAAATCTCCATATTTTAATAGAAAAATCATTACTGTGTCTCCAGCTAGCATCAGAAAAAATTTAATTTTATGTTTTTAGACTATATATTAATGATAGTGTATTTAGTGTTTGTCAGTCAGTTAATGATTGTTAATTGATTATGCATCATTGTTCTTATTTCCTTACAAGAATTTTCAATGTAGGTAATCAATGACTGAAAAATGCTTTTGTACCTTTGAATTTTCTATTATTATTTCATTAAAAGTTTTAAATTTCGAAAAAGTTGAAATAGTTTACTAATTTGAGTTTGTTTTTGCAGGTTATTTTTCTTCACGGTCTAGGTGATACTGGGTATGTTCATAAATTTTATATAGTGAATTTATGAATTCATTTCTTATTTTTCATTTTAAATTTATGTTTTAACACTCCCTTAAGATATCTGAACATATATTTCTTTCTAAATTCTAAGAAAATCCTTTTTAAATCTAAAATATCTGAGCCAAGTGAAGTTAAACAAATAATTTTGTTTGAAAGTTTGTTTTCTTGTGTGTACAGTGGCATCTCCAAAACTCTGAAAATTGTCCTGAGATCTTTGTTATGAGGGGGGGGGGGGTGCTTGGGGACCGACCATATGGTACAACCTAAGACTACACACTAAGAAGTGGGGTGAGGTTGTGAAAAGTCAATGTTCTATGGTTTCTTTTGGGTTGTATTTAGTGCTGGTTTGCAGATCACCGCTTGGAAACTGCCCGAAGTTGCCACGCGCCTGTGGCCGTTACAAATGTTCTTGTATGGCTGCAAAATGTTGTATTGTTTGCCAATATTGGCTACCTATGAATTATTAATTTTTCTTTTCCGTATAAAAATGTAAGTTGCACCATTAATAAGGGTAGAACCAATGAATCATGCTGATTGTTAGAAACTTCAGCCATTCTTTATTTATTTGAAAGGAAAGTTGACCTTCCGCTTTAAAAAACATCAAAGTGGCAAAGTTTTCCCTAAGAGAAAAAGGGGGAAAAAAAAGAAATTAGTTTAGATCTCAACATTTAGAACTACATAGTTAAAATGAACCTTAGTATCAGGCCCGTCATTTAGGGAGGGTCAATTGTCCCCCTGACTTTGAGAAATCAATGTATTTACATATAAGTGGGCAAGGTTTTTGTTGTTTTCTGGTGAATTTGTATTGTGTTTTTACCCTTTTGCCCCCTCCCCCCTGGGAAAAACTTGAACTGACGTCCCTACTTAGTATAGTATGGCTAAAGCAAGTAAAATCTTTTGGTCCTTCAAGAGAGCTGTTTAGCGAACCTGAGGTCTTAGTACCAAGACAGTCCATTGGATTTATAAGATGGTCTTTTGGTCTCAGCATTATCTATGGTCGCATTGTCTGGTAGTCTTACAACTAACCTAGGCAATGGATAAATTGAGCTTAATGAGCTGCAAATAATGGTGTGTATTTCCATGACTAGTAATATTAAAGATCATGCTTACTGTAACACTGGAATTGCTCTTAGGTTTATGTCCGCTTTATATGCTGATCAAAGTTTAGGCTTAAGCAGTTAGGTCTCCGTAAACCTTGTTCTGGATATCTATCCTGGAAGAACTTTGATGGGGATATACTATCCTATTCTGAGCAGCCCAGCAATGACATACATAGTAATTATACTTTTGACAAGAGTTCTCAAGCAACCAGTACTAGAAATTAGCAGCTATTACTCCCATTTTGACAGGCTTGTTGGAGGGGGGGGGGACAAATGGTGTTTAATCAATGTAATTTTATGGTAAAATGGCAAAAGCCATGCCCCTTTAGATGTAAAAACATTCCAAGTCAGGGGTAGGCAATTGACCCTCCATGACCCCCTTAAATGATGGGCCTGCATTTTCGGACCAAACATTTTGATTTAATGTCTAGGTGCCAACTTTGACGAACTGTATTGTTATAAGTTACTCATTATAAGTAAGGGTGGTACTGACAGCCTAATTTTTCTTTCCAATTACTTAGATGCAAAGTATAAAAAAAAAACCCTGATTTTTTTTCTAAAAAATCGGATTCATTTGATTTCAATCAGATTTTTAACATTTAAATCAGATTTTTAAAATTTAAATCCGATTTTTTTGATTTTTTCAAAAACATTTTAGAAGCTTTTCTTATAAATTAAGACACTTATAAATGTAATTTAACTCAAAATTGATTTTTGAAAAAAATTAAAATTGAGTGTTATTTCACCAAAAAGCTTTTATACCGGCTTGTTAACCTCATGAAAAACCAATCCAATACAAATGCATATGATTTAAATCAAATTTAATATAGATGACATAGTTGTACACCTTAAATACATAAAAACATTAAAATGAACAAATTGGCTTTCAGCATTTGCCTTTTATAATCTTCAGTAAGTTGACTTCTTTTGCAATGAGAATTTCTTTTTAATTATGAAACATATGTTTGCAGTTTCCTGCCCATTTGTGCTTTTTAACATAGTATTACTATTTTAAATTAATTAGTATTTTATGAAATAAAAATCAAAAGATACTTGAATGAAAGAAAAATAAAGTAATGGTAATTCAAAAAATTTTTTTTTTGAATTTCTCTTGTCTTACACCGCAGTTTTTTTACACTATTCATGAATGTGATGTATGTAAAATTTTAGCTCAATTGAATAATATTTAGAGGTCGCTCAGCGCGGTCGAATTCTGTTGAAAATTAGCAATTTCGAGAGTTGGAGTATATAGCTTCATAACCCGAAATAATATTATTCTTCATATAAAATGGAATAACATAAAACGCTAGTTTACTCTACTAAGTAATTAGTCAATAAAATAATAGCTCAAAGTGAGTTGTAACGACTACCCCCCCCCCCTCTTCAAAGCTGCATTACCTCTTACCTAAGTTTGGATAGAAAATGCAGCTGCAAGCTCGGGCTGTGGTTTCTGTTTTCTTTTCGGTTGTTTGAGGTGTATGAGTATTTGGCTAAAACACCTAGCATCCACTCTAGACAGGGCCCAGTATAAGTGACAGAAAGCCACTTTGATAGTAGCTGATAGAGTACAAAGTATGGGTCAAAATGGGGAGGGGTACAAATGCGTTATACGACCTACGACGCCAACGAAGGCGATAAGTAATTCCGGATGGCAACCCGGACAAAACGCAATGTCTGTGATGTCGTGGGAGTGCGGTGCGCCGTGGATCCTGTGATGATGCTCTGTGAGTATGGTAACCCTGAGTGAATTCTGAGTGTAGCACAGTTTGAAATTCTTTTCTCACGTGGGCGTTCGTGTGGAAGGTAGGTGAAGTTATGTTCTGCTCTTAGGGAGATTTTGAAGTAATTTCCGATGAAACTGTAGCTAACTTTCCGAAGCTTTATTTTAGAGTATTAAAGTTTCAAATTGTTTGTTTAGGTTTTTCTTTTGTCTCATATACATCGTACCGATTATGAGTTCCGTGTGTAGCGTTGTTGAAAAATGAAAAATAATGTTGTTGAAAAATAGCGTTGTACCGAAATTGTTATTGGTACAAAAACGGCAGACATCGAAAAGCAGTATTTTTTTGCTACTCACACAATGACAGACTGGCGAAACTATATAAATGAAGAAATTATAAATTACATAGAATTACATTCGGAAAAAATAGGGGGGGGTTGACAAAATAGTCGAAATAGACGAATCAAAGCATCGCCAAGATCGATGTGCGATAATTGGCGTCGTACATAAAATGCTTGGCGACTTCTTTTGGCGCCAACAGGAAAAAGTCGCCAAGGCTAGGTCGGATATCGCATTTGTTCCTGGGGAGGATTTGACAACGTCCATTAAACGGTAAATGCAAACTATTCGCTCTGAATTGGCTGTTAACTTACAAAAGTCGTTTAAATCTAGGACTTCCTTTGATAGTTCACTGGAACAAAATACTTATGCAAAATATATTGGGAAAATGAAGGATGATCGGCGGGTTTCATACCAGTATTAGTATTAGGACCACAATCATTGATGATTTACTTCTGGGTTCTAGTAAGTTAGTCAGGCATTGGAATTGCTACGGAGAATGCTGCTATACGATAACCAGTTAGATAGATGGGAACTTACTGAGCTCGTACGTGGTATGTGTTTCAATACGACATGCATTACCGGTACTAAAGTTGGAGCATGTTTGAACTTGGGAAAAAAAAACTAGGGAAGCAACTTTTATATTGTGCTTTTCGCCATTATATTTTAGACATTGTGTTTTCTGTGGTATTACAACCGAAATCTATTCTACTCTTGGTCTCTCGGTATTTTAACCAATAAACCAAGAAATAGGTAGAATTGGGGTACTTGATTGCATGCAATGTCAGATGCGATGTTCATGCAATTGCGTGGAACCATCCACTGTCATTGGATCTACAATACGGTTTTAGCAATCATAGTCCAGAATAAAACATTCTAATTTTAAACCTGGAGTGAGGAACGATGAGGTTGAGGAGTTGGTAGCACATTCAGAGCAACGTGCAACTAGTAATGGAAGTTGCGCAAAGTTAACTTCTGATGACCCATGTAAAAGAAGTGTCCAAGGAAGATACTAGAGCTTAGTGCGATTTTCTTGAGCAAAGCACCTTCTCTTGGTGTATGTTTTCGTGACCCAGGGGTGGTTCCTCGTGTTATATGTGTTAAAGATTCTTTATGGCTTCAAGTTATGGATATTTCCCAACCAGTTCAAACTTGCAGCTGGACAAACAAAAGGTATTCGTAACATATGAATGTGATTTCTTTCACATTCTTATCGTTAATGGGAAAGAATATCTAAGAGCTGGGTTCCCAGCAACCCTTTTTGTGCAAGCACTAAGAAATGATTTGGAATATTTTTAGCGTCCTTATTCATGCAAAGAAGAAACTCAAAATATATCAGATGTTTGATCCTGAGCATTCGAATCTTTAAGATAGCTACAAACAAGGCTTTATACTACCAAAGAAACTGCTGATTTTAAACGACAATACGGAGCGTGGCATGGCCCTTATTGAAGCATTTGTTAAGACTATCACTAACGACGAAAAACAAAGACAGTCTTCTTCAAGTGGTACAGGAACACAGAAAAGGTTTCAAAGTTGCAAAAAAGAAACCTAAAAAAGTATTGCAAGAATTAATGAGCGAATTACTATATATTTAATGTATTTAAATTTGTTTTTTATATTTTTTCCGTATTTGATTAGTTTTCATACTTTTCTGCATTTCATTGGTTTTTCAGATATGAAGGGTCAGGGGGAAAAACCACGGTAGTCCACTTTTTGTTGAATTTAAACTGATGCTACCACCTGTTAGAAAAATAAGTGTAATTTCGTTTAGTATATGCAATATTCGTGAAAAAACACTGTAATCCATGTATTATTGTCATTTTAGAACAAGTATACTGAGGAAGTTTATGAGTTCGTAAAGTTTAAATTTCGTTTTTCTCAAAATGAATCAAATGTGACTACCGTGGTTTATCCCCCTGACCCTTCATATATAGTTCATTTTGTGATTGCCAGCTTTTTTTCTTCGGAGATATAAAAAAGCAATAAAGTAACTTTATTATTATTATTATTATTTACGTTCGCATTTGTGCCACTATCACAAAATTTGAAGTACTCCTAAATGTAAATATAGTTTACTAAAATTTTGGGCGAATAATTCAGTGTATATAAAGGGCCTAAATAAGACGGTAAGACGAATAAAAATAAAGGCTACTTTTTTTCTATATCGTTTACGATCACGTTTTTGTCAATATTACGAAATTTCTAGGCATTTGAGCGACCTCTAAATATTAATATATTTTGCCAAAATTTTGCACAAATAATCAGTGTATATAGTGACACAAAATAAGAGGGTAAGACGCACAAAAATACAAAGTTTATTTTTTTCCATACATTTCTGAATCACCCTAATATATATATTTTTTTTGATTTAAATTACATTCATTAAAAAATACGTATTAAATTTTTTAAACATTAGTTTGTCTTCATGAATAGAGATGGTATTGAAAAATGAGACAGCAACCCATTTTTACTAGCCCACTTTCGGATAACAGCTTATGAAAATCTAAATATTCAGTTTACCATGTGTAAATATGAGCTAATATTTAGAAAAGTGCCAATTTGAGTCCCACGTGAATGTTCACTAGTATTTCAATAACTAGTTAAAAAAATAATTTTCCCTAGAAAGAAGACAAGGTTTTGCTTTCATTTCATCTAATAATATCAGAAAAAAAAAAATTTTTTTTTTCTTCAGAAAATATTTGTTTTCTACATCAAAAATCAGATCGGTAACATGTCCCCAGTAGCAAAGCTTAGCATGCAAACAGCTTAAGCGCATTTTTTAACTTCCCAAAAAATGCACTTGCACAAAAAACGATTCTATTTTTACCCCTTTGTTAATATTTTACTTCATTTTTGCTTTAATCGATATCTGATTTTCTAGGGAATGCAAAATATGCGTGTCCCTCAGATCCGCGTCAGAGCGGTAACAATAACTTCCGATCTATATTTAGGCTCCCAAAATCATTTCCTACACCGATACCACGTGATACTGAGTACCTGGTGTGATGTTTTATCGCATCGTAATTAAAAATTTGCATTTCTGCATCTAAAATTGCAGAAAAGATTTTTTAAAGTGATTTATAACATGTGTGTCATTTAAGTCATCAGATTGGTAACACGAGCTAAAATGCGCAGTTTTTCTTATTTTAAAAGTTAGTTTATATATAAGTATAGTTCTGTATTGCAAGTGAAAAAAACCACGTGTTTGGTTTTGGTTTAGCGCTATCGACTCGGAAATAAAAAAAAAAACTTTGTCAATTTGTCAGATCGGTAACAGTCAGAGCGGTAACATTGAAAAATAGCGAATATGTTACCGAACTAACTCTCACGTTTCAGAATTATTAAAAAGCAAAAATCATAGGTTTTAGCCATATATTGAATATTTTTGTTCGTAAAAAATGAAAAGCAATGAGTATTAGTACAATTGCTTCATTTGTGGTTTGTATGACCTGACAATAGAAGTTATTAAAATAAGAAAAATTGACACTGCAGAAACTAAGTTAAATTATTATTATTATTTTACTTATTTATTTTTTTTGGTGCTTCAATTTCTCATTGCTAAATAACTAAATAATAACTAGCATGCTAAATTTGAATTTCTAATCACGAAATTAAATTTACTGCAACTAATTAAAGAAAAGCAAGCAGCAGAGTTGTGTGTTGAAAAAGTTGAAGTTGTGTGTTGTTTCAAAAAAAAAAAAAAACGTTTTATTAGCTTGGATTTGGTAATCTCATAATTTATTTTACCTAAAAACCTCATCGCTCATTTTTATTTCCAAGAAATTCTTTTTTATAATAAAATTTGATTATTTAGCTAATATATATATATATATATATATATATATATATATATATATATATATATATATATATATATATATATATATATATATATATATATATTAATATAATTATCTTAATTCTATGTTAAAAATGCAAGGAAATATCATTTTTAGAGATGTTAATGAAGACTGAAAGCAATAACTCGGATATGTAGCTCATATTAACATCAGATCTGTAGCACTCATCAGATCTGTAACGGCTTAAAAGTGAGTAATTTAAGGAGGGGGTAAATAACTTCCTTGACCTCCCCCCTTTTATTTTCTTGCATTTAGACCCAATTTAGACTTAGAATCCAATATTAATTTTTTTCTACAAAAAAAAATTTTAATCAGGAAACTCCAACTTCAAATTGGCGCTTTTCAAAATATTGGCTCATATTGTAAAAATATTGTATAAACTTAATTTTTTTTTTAATTGATTCTTTTTCAAAAATGTTTTTTTTTTTTTTAATAAAAAGGGGAAAAAAACACTTTACATTTTTTACATCAATTCATGGTTGAAGTAATGTTAAATTTAACCTTCCTTTTTCTAACTTGTATAAAAATGCACTCACTATAGCTACAGGTCTAATTTTCCAGAGCTTAGCTTTGAAATTTTCTCATTGTTTTGATTAAAAAAAAGTCCCGAATACAGTGATTACAAATAATAATTAAAAAAAAAACAGAGACTTAACTCCAAAGTGTCTGCCTGATTAACCTTTTCAGGGTTACCACACCACAGGGAAACCTGAAAAAACAGGGAAAATACAGGGAATTGAAAAATCAACAGAAAAACAGGGAAAATCCAGGGAATTTTGAAAATTTCTTCAAAAATCTGGAAAGTGCAGGGAATTTTACTTTTTTTCAAAAGTTCAAGTTATCAAAATGAATTCTAAAATAAGTGAACTACCAATGAATAAATTTATGCCCAAATGAATAAAATAATAATAATAAATAAAATAAAATAAATAGTAACTTTACTTCAGTTTTTTTTTTTTGCTAATTTTATTTATTTATAAGTAAATATATAATTGTGTATTATAGAAGCAAAAAATATTTATTACTTAGTTTGAAATGCATTTTAAAGCTTATGCTAATTTAATTAGAGAGTATGAGATTAGTCATCAATCCGTTCTATGATTTCAGTTTTAATGAATTCTGCATTTCCTTTCCTATGTTTTCATTTAGTTAGTTTTTTTCTGTGCCAGGATATTAATGTTCATATAGAATATCAGTGTTCGCTCGTTCGTAATGTACTGCATATTCATGCAGGGAAAACACAGGGAATTTTTCCCCGGAATTGAGTGGCATCCCTGCTTTTGGATCCAGGCTATTCGCATAGAAGTTTTCCTTTTGAGACGGGCGGTACAACTGTTGAACCGTAGATCTACTTTCCTTTTGAAAACGGGAAGGTGCAACGGCAAGCACTTTGGTTTTATGACTTCTCGGTTCGAATACAAAGCCGTAATCCCCCAGTAAGGGGGTATGAATTCTTGGAAAAATCTCATGCTTTAAAGGGTGGAAGCAAAGATCTCAACCCCGTCCTGAAAGGGAAAAGACTTGCGATACAGCATGTGTACCACAGCATGTGTTCTTAAAGGTTAACAAAAAAAAAAAAAAACAGGAAATTTTGAGAGTTTTTGACTTGATAAAAAAATAGTCAAGTTAGGGAAAACCTTAGGGACAAAATCAATAGCACAAAGAAGGGTTACACTGACTAAGAAAAATTCAAAACTAATGGAATTTAGAATTTTTGCGAAGATTTCTAGGGTCTACCTTATAAAATGATTTAAAGCAATGATTAAAAAAAAATCATTTGATTCAAAGAGCGATTTAAATCGTCGACACCCTGCTTAGAAATTAACTACTTCTAATCAGGAAGCGTAGAAATTTCTACGCACAAAAAAAAAAAAAAAAAAAAAAAAAAAGAAAAGTAAGATTGGAAAGATTTTGCAATTTAAAGACTTAAAAAATTCCGATAGACGCAGGATGATGCTGACATTCTTTTTTGCTGAAAAATGACAGTTAATATGTTTTTTGCACCCTTTAATTATTACATTAATTTCATTCAACTTTTATGTAAGTCACACCAGAAAGTTATACATTACTATTAGCAGTTTATTTGTCCTTTGCTGTACTGATTTTTGTAAATCTCGAATAATATTTGATCCATTTATCAGAAAGCTAAATGTCCAGAATGTGGTAATTTTGATATATGTGAAATTTTGTGTGAATCATCTAATCCTATCAAGATCCCATTATGAAACTTGGTGAGATGAGAAAGGATGGCAAAGAGGAATTAAGTGACTTTTTTTCAGAATTTTAATATTGTCTGGTTTAGAGAAATTTACATAATTTTAAAATTTATGTTTTCCAATTTAATCCAGTTGCACATCAAATTAAAGCAGATTAAAAGAGTTTAAAACAAGACTAATATCAAGCTTGTATCTTTTATACTTTCTGAGAAAATGAAGATTAACCATTTCAAAGTGTAGCATTCGTTAATGAAAATTTGAATAATGAAACAATGACTTTTGAATGATGTGAAATATTTTTTTTTTTTCAATCATTATCATTTATAACTAGGTTAAAGCTCTTCATGTACCAAGTTTCATCCAGATCTGTGACAGTAATGACCCAATGCATCTTGAATACTAGTCAAATTTTCAAGTTTTTATGTAATGGAAAGTGCTTTAGCAATCGGAAAAAAAAAGGAAATCCGATTGTTGCACTCATAATTCTCACCTGATGTTGCACTATCTGATTTCCCTTTATTGCAATATACAGGGTGTCCACTCCAATCGTGGACCAATAGCTAATTTCTAAACTGTCAGAGATAAGCATATAGTTTATTTAGGAAAAAATCTCCAAATTACGAAAGGAATTTTGGGTCTATTCAATGTTTTTCAAAAAATCAAATTTTGAAAGAGTTACGAAATTTAAATTTTTATACAGCCCCCCAGTCCTATCAATCATGTTTAGTAAAACATTCTTGACACTGTAACGTTTAAAACTAAAAAAAAATCACTCTTCTACGACAAAAATTGACCGAGTTATGACGTTTTGAAAAATCAAGATTTTGAAGGATTTCGCATACGGTCCCTAAAGCGATCTCTCGATGACGTCATGAAACAATGCAAAATCTTGATTTTTCAAAACGTCATAACTCCGTCAATTTTTGTCGTAGAAGAGTGATTTTTTTTTAGTTTTAAACGTTGCAGTGTCAAGAATGTTTTACTAAATATGATTGATAGGACTGGGGGGCTGTATAAAAATTTAAATTTCGTAACTCTTTCAAAATTTGATTTTTTGAAAAACATTGAATAGACCCAAAATTCCTTTCGTAATTTGGAGATTTTTTCCTAAATAGACTATATGCTTATCTCTAACGGTTTAGAAATTAGCTATTGGTCCACGATTGGAGTGGACACCCTGTATATATATATATATATATATATACAGGGTGGTCCTAAACTCATGGTACAAACTTTTAGGGTAGGTCAAGGGCATTGTAACAATGACTTTTTGTATAGGAATGTATAGTCGCAAGTGACGTGGTGAGGCGTAAACAGGGGAAATGACAGCCGAAAGGAAAAACAAAGATTTTATTCAAAGCGTTGTTGACAATTGTCATATTTACATTAAGTGTTCAAAATTGCGTCCACCAGTAGCGATACATGCTTGACAGCGTCGGTGGAGCGATTGGCGTACACGTTCAAAGATGCCTGGCATTTCACGCACACTTGCAGCAGCTACAGATATGCGAGCGACGAGATCCTCATCTGAGTCAACTGGAGTCTCATAAACAAGATTCTTTAAATGTCCCCAGAAAAAGTAATCGAGGCTCGATAAATCGGGAGATCGGGGCGGCCAAGGGACTGGTCCACCACGCCCAATCCATTGAGCAACAGCGGCTGGACATCTACTGCCCTCTACTGGCAATGATACCAACTGATCCCTCCATTTTTCTTTCCTTTTATTTCTCTTGTTTACGACTCACCGCGTCACTTGCGACTATACATTCCTATGCAAAAAGTCATTGTTACAATGCCCTTGACCTACCCTAAAAGTTTGTACCATGAGTTTAGGACCACCCTGTATATATATATATATATATATATATATATATATATATATATATATATATATATATATATATATATATATATATATATAATATGAACTTGAATATTTGGCTTGTATCCAACATGTAATATTTTGATATTTTGTTCCAAAAATCAATTTTTTTCCAAGATGTCCGCGCAGGATTCAAAATTTACTATAGATGGCAAAAGGTTCTTTATAACAAGGATGATTACATCTTTGATTTAAAATAACTTTTAACAACTGATTTGTATGGAAAAAACGTGACCTATCCGGTCTCCCTAATGTAAAGTATCTGTGCACTAAACTAAAAACTATCTGCAAGTATAGGAAAGAATTATATAGTAGGTAGGTAAAACTTTTAGCGAAGTAATGTCTTTTGATTTCAATCATGTTTCCATAAAAGCAAGAGGTGAACTTTTTTCATTAATTTATCTGCAAACTTTGAAGATAACTGGTGTGAATTAAGGATTATCGGACACGCACAGTAGTGAATGTAGCCAGCAAATGTGTGCATCTTTATTATCTATCTGGGAGGCTGAGGCATTTTGTACCAGCAATGATGTTGTATACTCTTGTCATTTTAGCAGATTTACTACTGCCTTTCAGGCTGAGGTTTATGCCATCCTGGTGCATTACATTATTTGCTTGAATCTAGGCTATAGGACCAGATGTGTTCACATCTGCTGTGATAGCCAAACTACCTTAAAGGTTGTGTCTAAATCATGTATAATGGCATCTCATATTGCTTGGGAGTACTATAATATGTTTTGCAGTTTTGCAAATCTGAATAAAGTCACTCCGTTGGATACTTTTGCATCCAGGTGTCAAATATAATGAAATAACTGATCACCTTGCTAGGCATTTTTACATTGTCCTTATTTTTTGCATACATTAAAGTTTTATTTTGAAATTGAATCATTTCATTTTTTAGTTTTTTCTTTCAAAACTCGTTTTCTTGAATAATTTTCAAAATATATATTGTTTAAGGTATATCATATAATATAAATATCAAGTCTGTGCCGAAGGGAAGGGTTTTAAGGGTTAAGCCCCTCACATTAGGAAAAAAATAAAACAATCTAAATATCAAAAATGTATATTTATGACTAAAATGAATTTTACTTTTAAAGTTTGTGCACAACGCTTTTTTAAAAATATTTTCTTTGAAGTTTTGCTACGACTCACAATCTTCCTCTCCTACTGATTGAAGTTATTAAAAAGTGACGGAAACTGAATGGCTTGAACTGAATGGTCTGTTAATACAAAGCATTGACTGAGTAAATATTTCTTCTTATGCCGAGGTTATGAACAATTTCACATTTCACAAAAAAAGAGTAGAATGTTGCTGTTATAAATATGTGCTGTAATTGTGTATAGTGATGTAATTTGCATTTACAGTGACTTCCTTATTTAGATTATTAAGCATTACCATTCCAGAATGTAAATCCTGATATATATATATATATATATATATGTTTGTGCTGACTTTAGAATAAAAGAGATGCCAGGAGAACAATTCTGAAAAGGACTCTGTTTTCTTTAAAAAGGGGGCTTTAGTGTTGTGTTCAAATAATAAAAAATAGTTTGCTTTGCTACACACGTTATAATTTGCAGCAGTACAAAATTAAAACTAATTTCATGCCTCTTGATATTGAAGTGTTATTCTTCAGGGAAAAAAATGGCAAATTCTATTTATCAATCTACTGTATAACTGCAGGATTTGTACATTCTTTACAAACTTCTTATAAACTCCTGCTGTTTAAGACAAACAAAAATAAATAAGTGCTTTTAAAAGTCCTGAATTTTGCTATTATCTTCATACACAATACTTATTTTTTATTCTGTAAATTCATTGCCTTAAATTTTTCTTTTACCACTAATCCCGAAGATAAAACTTTTCCCTGGTTAATGAAACAAATGAATCAGTTTGGTTTGAAGGCAGAATAAAGTGTAGTAGATTGAAGGGACTACCATGATTTTTTTAACCTTCACACTTTTTCATGTTTGCAGATTACCCACATTTAAACTATACTCGCTCATTGACGTACAAGAGTAGTGTAGATCTAAAAACTAGCTTTCAAGTGTCAGATTTAAGTGACCATAGAAGATTTGATATCATTGGAAGGGAGGGGGGAAGAAAGAAAAGAATAGATTTTGCACTTACGTTAAATTATACATTTATCTACACTGTCAATGAATTAAAATTTTAAATGTGGAAAACTATAACCTGCTAGAGAATAAAAGTAAATATCAAATATTGTAAACTTATACTGTAAAAGATAGCACTATTATAGCAAAAGGCTAGTACTGTGGAATGTATACATGCATGGTAGTTAAGGGGTTAAAAAAAAGATAAAAGGAATTTATGTTTTTGTTTATTATGTGTGTGTAAGAAAACTTTTCATTACACCATGTGCATTTTAGTGAATCAGTTGAATGTAAGAAATAAGGTAATGGTATTTTATCAGTGAAAATAATTTTTGATTCTCTTTTAAAATTACACCCTGAGATCGTTTCCTATAAAAACTTTTCTTACTAATGTTCATTAATTATTTTTGTATGGTTTTAGGCACGGATGGGCTGCTGCACTACAGATGCATAGGTTACCTCATGTTAAATACATTTGTCCAACTGCGTAAGTATTTTTCTTTCTCTAATTAATATATTTTTTTTTACTGTGAAGGTTAATAATTTAAAATGAGGTCAGTAAATTTTAACTAAGAAATAGTTTTTAAAAAATTGCTTCTATATGTTAGTTTATCATGGTTTAAACCCCCCACAAAAAAGAACAAAGGTAATAATGGGCTTGCTTTGGTATACCATAGCTTCTAATTCTTCCAATTTGCTTTGGAGATTTGCATGGTTTGTTGCCTGCTTTCGCACTCTTGAATAAAGCAAATGCCTCCCGAATTTTCGTCAAAACAACTAAATTCCCTGAAAAAAGATTTTTCAGTGATTAGAAATGCAGTAAAATTACTTCATTGAAACGATTGCAGAAGCAAAAAATATATAAAATGTATATTTCCAATTAATTTTGAAAATTGTTTATTTCATTTTTCTTCTTTTAAAAAGTTTTATTTTTCTGAAAATGCAGCAAAATGTTAGATTTTTCTTTAAACTTCCTAAATTTTTGCCTGCTTGCAAGGAATGTGTATTATCGTTTGTAACCGAAAAGCAAGTTATGCTGCTTTTGAAACTTTTTTTCAAGTCTAAAGGTCATAGAATTTGTTTTTCTCTTAATTTTATTTTTTAAATTTCATAAAAGAAAAACTATTGAACTTTAGACCTGTATAAAATATATTTGAAATAAAATATATAAATTCTATTTTTATTATCTTGTTAACCTCAAGTTGGAAAAGGATTTCAACCTCTTAAAATATGTATAAGTTATAAAATATTCGCAAATTATAATGAAAACATGAAAATAACTTTCTGTGCAAATGACCCATATATTAAAGGACTGGTTTAAAAAAACGAGGAGTGTTTTAACCCACTGACGGCTCTGGACGTCTTATCACGTCCATTTAACGTGTAATTCCGGAACTGCCGGACCGCCAGAGGGTTAAGGTATCTAAAATAACTTCGCATGTTTATCAAAATGTCGCATACATACCCTTTTACACAATGCAAAATTTCGACTTACGTAAGGGGTCTTGGAATTGATCCCTCCAAATTAAGACTCCACTGTAACTCATTTCTTTGAAATTTAATTATGTTGAAGGCTAAACAGTATTCTTATAAATATTGGGTGAATCTTATTCGAAGGAGCATTGTTCATAATTCAGTTCAAGAAATGAAAAAGTTCTGTATTCTGTTTCTGTTCCTTCATGAATGAAATCAATATTGCTCATGAAGGGATACTTTGTATGTTCTATTGAAAGATCCCCATTAAAAGCATATTTTTATATTTTTAAAATAAGAGAGGAACATTCTTTTTTTTCCCTTATGTATTTAATATTCAATTAAAAGTGCGAGGTAAATTTTAATTCACAATGGAATCAGTTGTACTAATTCTGGATAAATTGTATGAAATTTATTCAATTGCTTGGTTAATGACTCCAGTGATAACTGTTTGGAGTTGATATTACTGGTCTTAATATGTATTACTTTTCTTTTATCATCGGATTCAGTTCTATTTAAGTTCTCTAAATGCTGCAGTGGTTTGGTTATAAAATAGTTTTTATCACACTTAAACTTTTAAATATGTGTTTAGGGATGCAAGTTAGAATGATATTTGTGTTGGTTATGGAAAATTAATTAAAAAAATCTTTTTTATTTATTATTTTCTTTTACCTCAATTTCAGCCCGCCTATTCCTGTTACCTTAAATGGTGGATATCAAATGCCTTCTTGGTTTGATTTGAAGACATTAGATGCTGATGGCGAAGAAGATGAAGAAGGAATAAAAAGGGCTGCTAATGCAGGTTTGTTTTTCTTATTTCAAATTGCATATTATGCTTACTAACTGTACTTATCTTCTGAATTAGATACTGCATTTCCACAAAGACTTGGAGTAAGCAAAAAATTTCACTTGCTATGTACAAAAATGCTATGGATTTAGGTGAAAGCATGGCATATGTATGGTCCGGCGTATAAACCTCTTGTAATTAAAAAGGGCGCTGTGTGAGTTGTGGCGGGAATATGGTGGTGAAAGTGGTCTCAGTAGACAGCACATATGTAAATTAGCAGTAGTAGATTTGGTATTGCCTGATGATAATCATCATGTGATGTGAAGGAGCATAGTCATGATAGTTGTTTTTAGTTTTCAAAACAATATAAATAAGTCATGATAAAAATACTATGTACTTAGCCCTTTTTTGCACCCCAATTACTAAAATAAATGTAAATAAAAATACCATAGAGCAATGATAGTAATGAATTTCATGTTTTCCTCAGAAATGCATTCATTCAAAATTATCATTATGATTGCTATTTATATGACAACTACCTACTTCAATAATGGGTTTTATATTAAATCATTTAATAAGGAAATTACATGAAATTTGCCGTTTATTGCCTATAACTTATGTTTTAAAGAACAAATATGGTCAATCAAAGGTCCACCAGATAGACCAAAGTCGGACTATCCTCTATTCATCAAAAGAAAAACTGTTAAAATCGGTTCTGTAGGACTGAATCTATGATTTAACAAAAAAAAAAAAAGATATACATTCGGTATGAACTGATAACCGCATCCTTCTTGAAATTTATTAAAAAAATTATAGATAATCAACAGTTGTAAATAATTGTATTAATTGTAAATAGATTTCACTTTGTTTAAATTTTGTTTCAAAATATTTCTTACCAATAAACAGTTTTTACGAAAGTTGTTCTTTTAAGAAAAGGAAACTCGCTCTAGATGTAAGTTATAATTTTTATTGAAGCTTTATAATTTTATGCAGTATGATGGATTGAAATCACTAATAGTTATAAGTGCAAAAATATTTGCAGATGATACAATGAAATTGTTTAATGCAAGAACACTTCACATGAAAAGTTGATTAGTACAAAATATTATAGCAGTCTGAACAGTATACTGTACTCTTTAAGGCCTGTTTAAACGACTGTCGCAACTAGCGTAACTTACGTAACTTATGCAAAATCCGTAGCAACGCAAGGAAAAACCAGTTTTTTGCCTGCCTTAACGCAAAATCTCATCTAACGCAAGTGCTGTAACTCACTTAAGAACTGACCAATCAGAACCTCGCAACGACTTTCGTTTACAAGCGTTGCCAATTTAAATTTTAAAAGGTCGTTTTATTATTATCAGAAGTACAAAATTACCCTGTTTTGTGGGACAATCGCCTACAAGAATACAAAAAGAAAAAGAGGCCACGGTGTATTTTGGATGATGATCGCGGATCGCATGAAGAAAAATGTTAAGTAGCGAAACTGAAGTTTCTCTACTTGCATGTTCCATGATAAAATAAGATACAGTGCCGGCCACAAATAAAATCACTGGATTATAGAATCAGACGTGTTATAGAATTAAATCAAGAATAACAGAATCATTACTATATCAAAACATGTTAAAATCATCCTTAAACAAATCATTGCCGCTGTTTTATAAAATCAAGTTTTTCACACGCTCTTTTGTTTGTCAAAAATGCTTTTTCTTGTCTGAATAAAACCAGAATTTTCTTTATCTTCAAGAAAACAGAGGTTGACAGTTCATATCATTGAGTTTGAGAATCAATCGTTCGCTAGAAAAATGTGCCTAAACATCAAGATTTAAGAATGATTTCTTCTATCATTATTCTGTTTAACCAATGAGTTAATATTTTAAAACCCTTGTATAATTTAAAAAATGTACGAGTTGTGTTTTAATTAACTGAATTTTAAATAATAGATATTAGCACGTCATTCTCGCAGCGCTGATTGGCTGAACGTAACTCGGCTTCTGTCTGTCGTGTGAACGATGCAGCTGTGGAGTTTGAGCTTTTTACGTCAATTGCGTTGCTTATGTATGCCGTTTGAACGGGCCTTTAGTGCAAAACTGTAAACAAAAAAAAAAAAAAAAAAATGCTTTTCTCCCTTCAGTTTTTTTACCATTTTGCACTGTAAAAGCGATGTATTATTTCATTTTACATTGCAAAATTATTCATGTAACATGTCTTATATTTGTCCTATATTTTCATGGAAAATATCCTATGTGTTACCAGCTGATCGAGTTAAAAAAAAAAGTCCCCTTATGTGCTATGTTCCCTGTCTTCCTCGATGTTGTTAGTGTGTAGAAAGTTTTAGGATTATTAAGTTTGGTGACATTAATTATGATTTCAGTTATTCAGATGATTGCTGAAGAAGAAGAAAAAGGAATTCCTTCTGATAGGATCGTCTTAGGTGGTTTTTCTCAAGGTGGAGCCCTGGCACTATATTCAGCTTTAAACTATCCTAAGCCATTAGCTGGTGTTGTTGCCCTTAGTTGTTGGCTTCCTCTCTTTAGGCAGTTTCCTTCTGTAAGTTTACTTTGTTTTTGCTTACTTTGTTAGGTTAATTGCGTTTTTTAGAAAATACAATTTAAGTACTATTTTTTTTTTCTATTTATAGGCTGTTGTAGGAAACAAGGAAGTCCCTGTTCTACAGTGTCATGGTCAATTGGATAGTGTAGTTCCATATAAATGGGGTAAAATGACTCACGAACTCCTTAAAACTTTCATGCCGAATGTGGAGCTTAAAAGCTATAAAAGCTTATTGCATACATCTTGTGAAGAGGTAATTAAATTATTTGTCATGTATATTGGATTTTTAAGGGATTGTGGTATTGGGTGATTCTTATATTTTTTTTCTTTATGGGGGGGGGGGAGGGATTTTCCATTTACTGTAATTCATTATGTATATCAATTCAATTCTGTTTTATTTGGGAGGGATTGTTACATTTTTTCTATTTATATGCATATAACCATTATTTGTTTTACCCTAAAGGGGGGGGGGGGTAATTGGGCAGGGGCCAATTTAAATTGTTCTAATTGTTTTGTATATGTAAAAAACGTTTTTTCCTTTGGTAGGGTTATTTTCATTTCATAGCAATTAAATGTATTTTATTTACATTTTGTTTTCTATTGGAGGAGATTTAAATTAAATTATTTCTGTTGAGCCAGTCAATTTTATTTTATGTTTTAATTAGATTCTTTCTTATTTGAAGGAGAGAGTGGGGAAGTGATTTTTTCCCTTACTGTATCAGGTGTTTTAGCAGGGACGTCATTTCGAATTTTTCCAGGGGGGGGGGGGCAAAGGGCGCATACACAATGTAAAATTTACCAAAAAGTGGCAAAAACCACACCTACGTATATGCCAATGCATTGATTTCCCAATGTCGGGGGGCAATTGACCCCCCTGCCCCCCTAAATGACAGACCTGTGTTTTAGATAAATTTCCTATTCTTGGGGGGTGAATATTTCTTTTTTTAATTGTAATGCATCTCTAAATTAAATTTTTTTTCTGTCTGTTTGTGTGTAGGGGGGAGGGCAGATGCTGGATTTCATTTCAAAATTTATTTCTATAATTCCTTTTTTTATACTAGTCTTCCGATGGGGAGGGGGGGGATGCAAATATTTTATATTCAAACTCTGTTTTTGCAGGGGAGGAGGTCTTATCATTTTTCGAATTAAACTTGTGCTGTTTAATTGCTATTTTTTCCTGTGTGCCGGAGGGGGGGGGGGGGAGGTATATGTATTTTTTATATTTTGGGTATTTTGATTAAATTCTTTTTTCCTTTGGGTGGAGGATTTAGCAAAAATGCTATTGCAATTAAATGTGTTTTTCAATTAAATTCAGATTTTTTTGAGTTGGGGTGTGCAGATATTTAACATTTTTGGAATATAATGCACAGCTCAAATAAATTATTTTTCTGGTGGAGGGGGGGGGGGAGCGGGACTTTTGCTTATATTATCTTTATGCATGTGGATGTGTGTGTGGGGAGGGGGTAGATTTTTTTTTGTTTTAAATTAAGTTTTCATGGAGAGGGGGGGGGAGAGATATTTACATTTTTCAGATTTTACTACAGATTTTAAGAAAATTCTATTTCTGTGTTTGTGAAGGGGAAGTAGAGGCTGATTTGAGAGATATGTATTATACATTTAAAAAAAAAACATAGTTATTGGTAAAAGGGTACCCCCAGGGGGTGGGGAGTTATGGTGCAGAGCTCACCATTAAGTTTTTAAGGGGGTAATTTCATAGGGTGTGGTCTGCATTTGAGAATTTCGTTCTTGAGCTTGTTCTGTTACATTAAAGGCAAGTGCTGTTTCCCTTGAGAGGAGGGATTATTTATTCAAAGATTTTGTTTTCATTTTGAAGTTAACTGTAAAAATGTTCTATTATCATAAAAAGTCTTAATATTTGTTGCATTATTTCATTATGTTGGTATTTTGTTTGTTTTAGTTGAAGATTCTTAGTTTTTATTTGCAAAACAATACCTGATCATAATATAGGTGGACTACTTCAGTGCTGAAAATCTTATGATCAAAGTGTTAAAGCAGCACACAATCCTTTTTCTATGTAAACGGATGACCTTATAGATTAAAAAAAAATGGCTATTCAACTATTAGTTTCAATCTACTGTTTTTCATTCATACGCTCACTTTTCCAGTTTGGATAAGGGGTTCTTTGACACTTTTTGGAAATGTTACCCTATGTTAATTTTGTTAATCCTTTAAATTCGTGTGATAGTTGTGATTATAAAATGAGGGAAGTTTTTGGAGCTCTCTAAAAATATCATTGAACTTTTTTGCTAGGTTTTTGTTTCCAACATGTTCCGTTATTGAGAGTCTACAATATTGCAAAAATCTAATAATATTATAGCGTTCCCAAAATAATGTGTAGTAATAGTAGCTGTATGTTCAGTCCTCGATTGTAATTTGATTATAATTCGATAACCTTATTCAGAAAAGAGGAGTGTTGGTATTGTTCAGGATGTGTAATTACATTTAAAATTTCTTTCTGGAATAGCATCTTGTGAATATTTTTCTTAGTTTTTAAAACCTTTTTTTCAGTTATGTATTGAAACGTTTATGTAAATTATGTGCATTTTTCTTTTTACTTTAGGAGATGAAAGACATGACTACTTTCTTGGAGAAAGTAATACCTTAATTCTATCTGAAGGCGTATTTATTCATAAATTCATTTAACTACATTTTTGCATGAATTTCATACTAGTTTAATGCTTTTCTTGATTCACATGTGAAAACAAGCTATTTAGTTACAATTGATGACTTTGAGTGTGCTACGTCTGAAAAGATTGACTAGTTAAATGCTATTTTTCTTTTACTCTTTGTGAATGAATAACTTTGGAATAATCATGGTTAATAGTAGAAGCTTTGAAGAAGCATTTGTGTGTTAACTTAGGTTGATTAAATTTAGCACTTTATAAGCATATTTTTTATGTAAGGTGCAAGGTGAATATATTTATTTGTTCATCAATTTTTCTGTCTTTTAAAGCCATTTTCAATCATTTCTATATTTATTTTCTATTTTTAAACTTGCAATAACATGTACAATCTTTTCTTGTATGCATTCCATGATATTTGATTTTTTTTTGTGTATTTTAAAAACCTAAGCATTAAGACACAGTATAATTTTTATTTGAGCCTATACAATTTTTTCTTCTTTTATTTTTCCTATTCTTTCACTCTCATATTTTATGTTTAGTATTTAAAAAGGCATCTGACGAGTAAGGAGAATTATTATTTTATAAAAACTTATCTATGCTTCATTTAATTATTTTACTACACACACATATATATACACACACACACCCTCATGTATGTGTATAACAGGGTTCCTACAAAGTCATGAAAATCAGGGGGGGTGGAATCTACTAGTGGCATTTTAATGTAAAATCTAATGAATATTTTTTTTTAGTTTTAGCTATAAATTCTCATAAATCATTCCTTTTTTCCTTTCTTTTTAACATAAGTTAAAAAAATGACAATAATCAAAATTGAAGTATTTAAAGCCACGCCCAGTTTTATAATAGTAGAAACTTATTCGTCTAGACATTTTTAAATGCTGTATTTTGTTAAAAGAGACATGTTATGCAGTGTAGTTATGAATGTTTAACTGTCATTTATTTTGATTTTTGAGAGAAAAATAACATTATTGAATACAATACTTGAAACCTAAATATATATATAATTTAAAATTATCTGCAATTCTGAGTTCAGCATTTAAGTTTATTACTCACAATGCCTAAAAATTCAAGGATGTTGATTTCGAACACATGATAAACCTGATAGAATCTGGTTAATTTATTTGCTAAAATGTGTTGGGTAGCCCTGATACATACTCCTACTACTGTTTGTCAGTATTTAAAAAAAATATTCAGTTATTCTTTTCAAAAAGCAGTGCCTGCATCAGTACAGCTATTGAAGGGGGGAAAAGTTTACCCCACTATGTTGCAACTCAAATTGAAAAATAACCTTCTGTTGAAGCAGTACCAGAGATGTTAAAGAAAATAAAATATATTTTCTAAATTAGAGCAAAGAAAGTGGTTCATTATACTATTCATTTCAAAGGAACTGTTTCTGGTTCATAAAATGATGTTCTTTTATACAAAAAAAAAAAAAAAATATATATTTCTTTTATGTTGGTTTTTTTCAACTACTATCTTACGTTGCACCCCAACATTTTACATTACAAAGATTATTTCATGAACTTATTCACTGAGCTCCAAGTTTTTGTCATCAAAAACAATATATAGCTTTTCTTCAGGTGGAGACAAGTGCTTAAATCTTATAATTCCTTATTTTATATTCAAATATATGACTCTTAACTTATAGTCATTTGTTAATGAATATGTATATTAGGATTAAAAGTTGCTAATATAAAAAAATTGAATTTAATTAATTATAGAACCTTTTTATATTATTTTGTGTATTCTTTGTTTCTTAAGTGTTTGTAATAGATATCTACAAATTCAGTTCTAGCTAATGTATGTGCACAATATTCAAGAACTTATCATACTTGTATTCAATGAAAATAAAAAAAGAGGAAAATATTTTCTTATGTGAGAAATTTAATTTCCATTTATTTTTCAAAAGCTTCTTGAAATAGTAAAGAAATGTAGTAAAATGGAAAAGTTCACAATAAAAGTGATGAGTATGTATTGCCTGTGTTATTTAAACCATTTTCTTTGCTACTAAACATAGCTCCTGACTTCCTCATGGTATATGTGACCTTAGAAATTTTCAAGTGACGCACTTGACCAGTTCCCATTTTTTGTTGATTTTCTGTCATTTTCAATTACTCAAACAATCATATGGATGAATGGAAACTTGGATGGTTGATATTTCATGATTAAAAGAATCCATTTACTACAACATAACTATTTTCTCTTCATTGAGGGCAGTTAAAATCTGTGGAGTAATGACTTCAACAAAAATTTATATGTCAAAGTTCTTAATGTATGTGTACTTTCATTCAGTAATATTTAAGCTTTCTATCTGTAATTTTTGTGAAGACATTTGAAGCGTAGCTCTCTTATTTGTTAGTTTTAATTTATTAAGATGGACAATCAGTGGTTAATGAAGCTTGTAAATGTTCTAGTTAATTCTATTATATAACTTTGGTGAAAGTTGTATTATAATACAGTAGAACCCCAAAAATCTGAGGTAATTAAGGACAAACCTGGGATGATCTCGAGAATTCTTAGTAGTTATGATTCCTACTGTTAAGAGGACAAAAAGGTGTGCAAACCTTTTAATTACCTGTACTACATAAAGGAAATATGTTCGTTGTGACTTCTCTTTGTTCCTTATGAAGTAAATATCGCTCACTACTAATGGCATGTGCTGGCAACACAGCCTTCCTAATCTCTCTTTTTTACATTCTTAACTATCCAGAGTTGCATACGATTCTCAAGCCCTAAAATCAGTCTGAAGAAATAAATCTGCGTATAAAACAGGGTTCGTACTTCCTTAAGAAACCCTTAATTTTATCAAGCAAAATTAAGGTCCCTAAAAACCCTTAAAAAGTCCTGAATTTTGAAAAAAATTCCTTAATTTTTAAAAGACTGTCCGTGATTATTAATGACATTCATTATATAAACCTGATGAAATGTAATTCTAATATTATTTGACTTTAATAAATTATTTTGTTTACCGTTTTTATACTTCTGATGCTTTCATTTTGAAAAATGCGATCTCTTTGCATCCAATATGAAAATCAAATTTTTCTTATTTTTCAAGCCAATTACTCTTTATTAGGAGGCAAATAAATGAAAATTCGCTTTATTTCTTGTTCAGATCATTATTTTAAAATTTTTAAAGCAAAATTAACTGTTCTTTTATGAGTAAATTTTAAACGCTGAATGGATCGTTTTATTTTATCTTTGCATTAATTGTGTTAACAGATATTAATAATATGTTTATCACAGACCTTTAAAATGCAATTCTATAAAGTTTTTACCAAAATAAATTCTTTTATATTCCATTTTTATGCTTTTGATGTCATCACTTTGAAAACTGCAATCTCTTTGCACCTGCTACAGGAATAGGATTTTTTGCATTTTTGTTGTTTAATACGCTTTTTTAAGAAAAAAATAAATGAATTTTATTTTATTTTTGATAAAATTCAAAAATTTCGAACGAAATCCCGTGTTTTTTAAGAGTTGCTTCTATCAGAAAGTGAAATACTGAATCGATCCTTTTTTTTTTCAATTATTTTAAGATTTTTAAACATCTTCAGTTTATTTTAGTATAATTTAACATAATTTTGGATTTAATAAAGAGATTGAATCGAGAAGGCCACAAAACCTCCCACCTAAAAATTTCAAGGGTGCAATTTGCTCCATTGAAATTTTTATTATCCACAAATGATAATTTTACACTTGATATTCCACGCATAAATTTTTATTATCCACAATTGATAAAATTTCCATCAAAAAAAAGTAAGAATAATTAGTGAAGGAAAAAAAAAACAAGATTATAATGTACAAGTAAAACAGTCAAAATGAATTGAAATTAAGAATAAAAGATTTAAAAGGACTTAAGCATTTAAATTAGCAACATTAGTGTTAGCGTATTTACGCGATGGTAAAAACTACGGTTAATTAATATTTGAAAAAATGATTACTGCATTGAAAATGAAATATTAGCAAATATAAACAAAACAAAAGTGGGCCAGAATAATAGTAAACTCAACGAGTAAAAAGATTAAAGAGCTTAACGCTAGAAAAGCATAGACAATGTCGTTTGTTTATCCTATTTGTAGCGTTTTCTATAGTTACTTTCTGTTCCCAATTCAGAATGATAGTCATTTGAATAGATCTTAATCAATCATTGTCATTTGAATCAGAGTCCATTACGAATCTCTCTGCACTTTAAATTTTAATGTACTCGTAAATTGAGTAATTTGAAATTGTGTTCTTTAAGCTATTTAAATATTTTCCTATAGTCCTTAAAAAAATTTGGGAGTCCTTCAAAAGTCCTTAATTTTCATTTTTGAAAATGAGTATGAACCCTGTAAAAAGAGCATTATACAATGGCAAAAAACAAAGTTAGTTTTGATTTCATGTACAATTTTAGTAACTAAAATTTAAGACACAAAGAAGTAACAATTTTTTGCTATATTCAAATTTAACTTATAAAATAAAATTGCTTCTGGAAATCATGATTACTGTACACTAATTACTTCAAGAGGGAAAGTGATGGTAAAGGTGCAAAGATACTAAAAAAATTAGGTATGATTATAAAGTGATAACCACAGGTTCTAAAAATGAGTTAGTATTACAACTATCATAAGTTAGTATTACTACTAACATAAAATCTAGAAACTCGAAATATGGTGGCTTGACACCACACAGTAATCAGTACAAACAGTTGGTGAAATGGAGACTGTGTCTTCTTTGCTTGTAGGGTTGTCTATTTTTTTGGAAAATTGAATTGTGTTCGAGAATAATTCAAGCTACGTAAAATAAACAATCCTACAGGCAAAGAAACAGTTTGTATCAGTGAATCCTATTATAAATTAAGGTTTAATACTTTGATGTGGTGTAAAAAAAACAAAACAACACAGATAATCTTCGGCAGTACATAATCTGCACCTCATTAGTTGTACGCTTTTTTTACAAAAATCTTGACAATGAGCAGGAAATTACAGTACTGTACTGCAGTTAAGAAAGTAACATTAATCCAAAAGCTTTTAGTTTTCAAATTTAACCAGAAATTATATTTAGCTATTAAAAATGTTTATTATTTAAGAGGCGTTAAAGGAAGTGATGGATGTGCACATTGGATATTTTTCCTGAATTTTAAGTGTATGTAATTTCATGGTGTTCTCTTTTGCTGCATCTAAAAAAAGATATATATGTGATTCTTCAAAGCAATGGTGCTCTCTGAAGAAAAAAAAAAAAAAAAAAAACTGTTCTTTCTAGAGAGAAAAAAGTCACACTTTGGGTACCTTAAATTTAGCAGAATCTTAATTTTTTTGAAACTCAGATTTTCGAGACTCTTCTGTATTTATTTTCTCAAACCCAGTTTTAATGTTGGAAACAAATGAACTTGAAAACAAACTACTTTTTGCCAAAACTGTATCAGGAACTGTATATAAATACCGTTATCTAGTTAATTTTCAGTGCATTAAAAAATGCAAACTTTAAGCTATTCATGGACACTATTTTGTGATATAATACCACTAAAAAAAATTATTCATGAACATTATTTAAAGGAAATTTGACCTTTTTTTTTCGTATATTTCGCTGTGCTCTTTTTATGCTTTTCATAAGACTAGTGCAAATATTTTGTAAGTTATTTATTTACTGATTAAAGTTAGATTGTTAAAGTTGCAAATCAAGATTAAGCATTTTTGCAGTTTATTTATCAAGAGTGAGAGATTGTTATTTTTTGTCTTTTAAATATGTTGTATACTATGCAAAAATGAGAAAATAAATAATATTGCTAATGTGTTGTTTCTTTCTTTTCAAAAAAATAAATAAAATTGAAAAGTGAATCTTTGAATTTCCTTAAGCCTAAATAAATAACTTTGCATGCATAAATTCAACTTAAGAAAGTGACTAATTTGGTAGAACTCCCCTTATAAATTGCTTATCACACCTGTTGTACTTCATGGGTCACCATGATAATTACCAAATCGACTGTGACTTGTTTCATTTTTGTTTAATGATTAAGGTGTGGATTTAAATCCATTAATATTAATCAGTGGTTTTTAATAATAATTACCGTAAAACGGGAGTGTCCGAACCAGGGGCGCCGTTTGAGGGGGGATACTGGACCTCTAGTACCGGGGCCCGGAGCTTTGGGAGGCCCGTAAGATTATGAACATGTTTTTCCAGTAATAGTGTCAATAGTTTCATCAAAAAAAAAAAACTCGCTTTCCACTGCCGATTCTCAATATGAAACAATTGCTTGCACAAACACTAATGAATGAAACACGCTTGCGCAAAGGAAAATGCACCGCTTTCCAAAAGTTACAGAAACTCGTCAAACGTAAAACCAAGTATCATTGACAAATGTCTCTCGCACTTTAAGAACAAGAATCAAGTAGCCCGAGGACACTTATCTCAGACATGAAAAGTTATCCAACTTTTTCTGTATCCAGATACTGTATTTAAAAATATATTTTACAAAAACTTCGAATTACAGTTTTTAAATTTACATTAAAATTTAAAAATTCAGTTATAAGCAACTGAATAATGTAATATTATATGTAAATGCGATTTCAAACTATTAATTTTGAAGTTTGTCGAACCAAACGTCAAAAATTGTATTTTTCTGTTTTCAAACTTGTCGTTTCGTGTAAAAAAAAATATTAAAATCATCTGGCGATACAAATAACGTGAAAATAAAATCAGATGGACACTTTCGTAACTAAAAAAAAAATCCGAAAAAAATTATTTTTCTCCATTTTTTTTTTCAATTGCAAATGTGCTGAAACGACGGCATAAAAATATGCAATTGGAGCGGGGGGGTGCATGGGGGGGCCCGGCATTAAAATTGGTACCGGGCCCCATCTCTGGTAGCGGCGGCCCTGGTCCGAACAGCGGGGAGATTCAAAACAAAACTTCCTAACCATACAAAGAAATTCTTCATGCAAATACCGTTGGGTATTTTTGCCAGTTAATTTTTTTTTATACAAAGGTTATATCATAAGAAGTAGGTAAAAGATATTTTTGTCATTCTGGCAACATTACTAGGTATGAGGAAGGCTGCAAGCAGAACGCTAAAAGACAGCAAGTTTCCGTCATCTGCAAAACTTTGTATGTAAGTACAGACCTCTTTTTGTATTTCAAACTTAAGAATAGTATTTTTTTTCATTATGCATATATCTAAGCAACAGAGTATACCATATTAGAATTATTTTTTACTTGTGTCATAAAAATGGAAAATTCTTTATAATGTCATAGGATAATGATTTGCGTGGTGAACCGAAACACTTTGATCTTTTGTTCCAATTCAAACTTATTTAAAGAAGACTGTTTGAAACATCTATATTATAACCCCAATTGTTCTAGTCAAGTCAGGGACAAGGATTCATTATTGTTTACTCCTTCTGGTGAGCAACTAGATCTTATAATGAAAGAAAGTTCCAGATTTCAAGAGATTTCTCTTTACTTAAGAGGCAGTTTTTATAAGAACCGGGCAGAAATCGGGGGTCCGGATTTGCACCATTTTTGATTTTGCTAAATTTTTTATGGTGATTTCAGAAGACACGTATTTTTTCTTTTTCTCAAAAAAAAATTTTTGGTGGTCTGTAAAAATTCGTAGTTTTGACTGAATTGTGTTTTTCTAAAATCGACCCCCCTAGCTCCGTGCACTGAGGGTCAGTAACAATTTTCACATGAAACCTAGAATCGATCATTAGTTGCAAGGCTAATCCTCAGTGGTGACGAAAAATGGCCCTTTTTGTACGTACGGAAACGAAAAAGTGTACACTTCGTGACCTTATATCTCTAGCGATGAGGGTCAACAGGGGGAACTTGATGAGTGTATTTTAAACTAGAGTATGTGTATTTTCAAACAAGTGACAGACCTATGCGCAAATGTCTTGGAGGCTCATAAAGTGCACCTCAAGATGCGAAATTTCATGTGTAAAGACGAATCTAGTTAGTTGTGTACACTTCGTAGTCTTATATCTACGCGCACTGAGGGTCAGCAGGGAACTTGATAAGGGTATTGTAAACTAAAGTACGTATGTGTATTTTCACAAACAAGTGACAGAAATATGGGCAATTTCTTTTTAAGCACACAATACATATTTCAAAACAGTAAAATGAACTATTCCGTTTTCAATTCAACCAATACATTCGGGTTTAGACCTCTCCCCAAAGTTGGCACAACGGTGATTATTGAGATTAAATTTGAGAGGGTCATAGTAGAATATACAATGTCCATGCAAATTCGTGCGTAACAAAGCATATAACTCGAGTATAATTAATTAGATTTGGCTTTAATACATGCAATTTTGTAATCTTGAGGGGCACTTTATGAGCCTCCAGGACATTTGCTCATAGGTCTGTCACTCGTTTGCGAAAATACACATACTCTAGTTTAAAATACCCTCATCAAGTTCCCTGTTGACCCTCAGTGCACGGAGACATAAGATCACTAAGTGTACACAACTAACTAGATTCGTCGTTAACAGATGCAATTTTCTCATCTTGAGATGCATTTTATGAGCCTCCAGAACATCTGCTCATAGGTCTGTACCTCTTTTGTGAAAATACACATACTCTAGTTTAAAATACCTTCATCAAGTTCCCTGTTGAGCCTCAGTGCACTAAGATATAAGATCACGAAGTGTACAAAACTAACTAGATTCGTCTTTAACACGACTGGCTCGTTTTGGGGTTGTCGGCTAGGTGCTGGAAGGGGGGCCCTTTCCCGGGGGCGCTAGAGTCCCCCCTCCCACACAGGATTTTTTTTCTGAATTATGTGCTAAAAACCTGCATTTTTCTTTGTGGAGGTGGGGGGATGCAGAAAACAGATAATATTTTGAGAAGAGCGGTATTATTGTTTGTTTTTAGAGCTTATTCCTTTGAAGAGTTATTTTTCTGAATTACAAAGAGTGAAAGTTGCTTTATCAAAACGTGAGCAAATATTTTTACTGGTAATTAAATTTATTATAACACAAACTGACCCGTAAGAAGCATTCGCGTTCGACAGCCGGATCTCAAAAGTCTTTTTTTATAATGCTATTTTGCAAAAAAAAAAAAAAAAGTCAAAAGGAATTTTTAAAAAACATTTTGCTGACAGTGGGGAAAAATATCTTTCAAATGATGCTTTAATTATATATGGTTTGCTGAAGTATTAAGAAATGTATGACATGCCAATCCCCCTCTCCCTCCCCCCCCCCAAAAAAAAAATCCCCCTTGAGAAACAGAAGAATTTGTAATGTTAAAATAAATGTTTCCTTTTTTGATTGTAATGCAACAACACATGTGTGGTTAAAAATTCTGTAATAAGTTTAAATTTTTCAGTTAACGGAAAAGAAGTCAATCAAAAACTGACTTTTCTGGCGAAGGGGGAATAGAACCCACGATGTTCATGTTATTTGCACCTGCTCTGACAAATTTAGCTAATGGACCTCCGTCCTGGGATGCTATGCATTTCCGCAATGCTAGCAAAGTAAATTGAAATCGATGCCTTTATTGAAATATTTTTTAAACAAATTACACTGAGATTTACTGATGGAAATAGTTTTTTTTTTCTAACAAAGACCTGCAATTCGCAATCCAGCATTGAGTATAAATTGCATATTTATGGAAACTTGGATCGGAATTTTCGGGCCCATGGGGATGGGGATTCAAACTCACGACCTCCGGATTACTAACACGACGCTTTAACCAACTTATACACCTCTGTGCTTCCCTTCCAGAATCATCCAGAGAGCATCCCATCTTGAACGCTTGGAGCCTCTTATATCTGTACCTTATGAAAAATAATTATCGCAGTTGAATCAATGAATGTAGTTGAAATTACATTGATGAGGCAGAAATTAGATTTAAGCGGTGGTAAATTAGAAGTAAAGATGAATCAGATTAAGCAACTAAGTTCCACTGAACCTAAGTTTCCCTTAAAAATTCGTTGAGGAGTTACGTACGTCATCACAATTCGCCTAATAAAAAAGCCTAAATTTAACTTTTTATGAAATATCGAATTCTTGAAAGCCGTTTGCTTGTAAAATTATAATATTCGTAATATTCTATGAATAAAATAATTTTTGGAAGAGAAGAAAATGCTTTGAAATAAAAAAACAATCACCGCCATGTAATTGAAAAAACGCTTTTTATTAATTTGTTTAAATTAAAAAATATATATAAAAAAGCTAATTGCGTTAAGTATTTATAGAATTTATGTCGGCAAACCAAAATAAATCCATCAGCTACCTTACCGTTATAATTTTATTAAAATGTTTGTATTGCTATAAAACAGAGGCGACAAAATAATTTTGTAAATTTGAGAAGGAGTTTTGATGTCAATTTTTTTCTGTTCGTTGATTAAGAGGTTTCCTTTTTGAAAACAATATGCAGAAGTGTAAAAGGTTGGATACATATTTCACCAAGTTGTCTTGTTATTTAAGTAATTGACTCAACTACATGGTGCGTTCCAAAAGTAATGCGAAAAAATTCATAAAAAAAAACTTACTGAAGATATTCATACAAAAAGTCGAAAATCTTCAAAATAGCACCCTCATGCATTTGATACACTTCTGAAGACGGTGTTTCCAAATCTGGAAGGCATCCTGAAAGGCTTGTTTTGGAATGTCCTTCATAGCCGATGTGACATGAGTTTGAATGCTCTCAATCGAGCCCCAATGTTCACCTTTCATTGCTCCTTTCAACCTAGGAAATAGAAAAAAGTCCGCAGGAGCCAGGTCAGGATTATAAAGAGGCTGGAGAACCAATGGGGTGTGAGCCCTGGCCAGGAAGTCGTTAATAATGAAAGCGCTGTGACTCAGCGCATTATCGTGATGAAGTTTCCACGTGTCCTTAATGTCGTTTCGGCGACGGGGGGCAGTCTTTTTCAGTCTTTTAAGCACTTCTAAGTTGAAAACTGAGTTAACTGTTGTCCCAGTCGGTAGAAATTCGTGGTGCACAATACCTCTGACGTCAAAGAAAGCAATGATCATGGTTTTGATCCTGGACTTGCTCATGCGTACTTTCTTGGGACGGGGAGAGAATGTGGTGTGTCACTGAACTCTGCCTTTTTATAACAGGGTCATACTGAAAAATCCAGGACTCATCGCCGGTGATAACTACGTTCAAAAAATTAGGATCTTTTTCATACATTTCCAACATTTCTTGGCATCGGAGCACTCTCAGGTCTTTTTGTTCGTCGGTCAAAACTTTTGGAAACCGTTTGGCACACACCTTTCTCATGTTCAAATCTGCTGTGACAATGCGATGAACTGTTGATTGATGTTAAGTTTAGAGTCTGTGCTATCAATTGAAGGCTCAATCGTCTGTCAGAGTTCAAACAATCACGCACACGCGTCACATTTTAGTCGGCTCGTGAGGTTGATAGCCGCCCGCTGCGAGGTTCGTCCGTGATGTTCTCTCGACCCTCCATGAACGACTTGTGCCATCTGAGAACTTGGGATTGGGACAAGCAATCAGTGCCAAAGGCCTGCTGAATTAATTGAAACGTTTCGGTGCCAGACTTCCCAAGTTTAACACAAAACTTGCTAGCGCACCGTTGCTCCTTCGAATTGTCCATTTTCTCGTGTCACATTGACTGAAAAAGGGGTTCACTATATCACACGTTCTGTCTCTCTGGCAGCTGACAACTAAAAAATACCTGGCGCAATTTGAAGCCTACACCCCTTTACACCTGGCCCAGCTGGTTAGAACACGCTGCGTTGTACCATTGCGCCAGAAAAAAAACATTCGCATTACTTTTGGGACGCACCATGTATACTGTTTCTTCTTTATTTTTATTATTTTTTAAAATAGGATTTTACTGGTAGAGTAAATACAGTGCGTTTCGAAATGATAGGTCCACCAGTAAAAACGAAAGTTATGCTGGTAAAAAAAAGGTTGTATTGTGTACAAAGTACTATTTTATAAACTACATTACTGCATTCAATGTAAAATAGCTCATAAATAATTTACAAATAATAGGAATAATGAGGAAAACTAAAATTAGATGAAACAGCTGTTTCAAAAAGATAGGTCCACTGAACCAAGCTTCAAATAAATGTTGAATTAATAAGAAATGTTTCTGATTTTTTTTCTGAATAAGCTCATAAATCATATTTGGCATGGTTTCTACAAGTTTTTGCAAACAATTTGTCCCGATTTTTGACCATTCGGAGGAAATAGCTCTTTTTAAGTCTGCAGTACTGCTGTACTGTCTTCCGCCTGCTTACACCGCTCACTGCGAGTATACCCCACATGTTTTCTACTGGATTCAAGTCGGGGCTGTAAGGTGGATAATAGATAATATGTACAACATTATCCAGAAATCATTCAAAAGTGGACTTTGCTGAGTTCAGAGGAGCATTGTCTGGTTGGAACAAGAGGAATGGGCCCCCAATAGGTTCTGATTGTGGAACAAAATATTGTTCAAACAGCTTGTTATAGCCAGCAGCATTCAAACCATTGTCTACAAATGCTATATCAGTTTTTCCTGTCCCTCTGAATCGGGCACAAGCCATAACGGAACCACCATCAGCTTGCCTCTTCGAGAATATCTGTCTATCGTTACGCAGATCGTGCCAGTAATAATGCCAACCATCTGGACCATCCAGGTTTAATTCCTTTTTATCACTGAATATCACACGATGCCTATCTTGTTTCCAGGACATCACTTCCTGCGCAAATTTCAATCTCTTTTCTTTGTGCTTTTTAGTCAATTTCGGAGCCGCTTTTCTCTTCAAGTAAACTAAACTGCCAAACTTCTTTACCGCTCTGTGGACAGTAGATTTTGATACTGAAGGGTTTAGTTGTGTGGCCAAAGTGGATATGCCCATTATTTCCAGTTTTTAGGTCCCTTACGATAGTGCTTCCTTGTCGGGGTGTCACTTTTGATGGGCGGTCAGATGATTTTTTACTGCTATAAGCATTTCTAAATAGCAAAAAATTGTTTGCAACACTTTGCGATCTGTTTAAAAGCTTACCTATTTCTCTATTCGATTTTCCAGACTGTTTAAATGCATCAATTTTCCACTGCTCAACCAGCGAAAGACTGCAATGACAACCCGTTTTGTTTAACTACAAAGTGCTGCTCAAATCTGTTTAAATACCTCCACAGCAGCAAGCATAATCCCGTAGCAATACTAGGCAACGATACTTATGCAAATTTTTGGAAATTTATGTGGTTGGGGCAATATTTCTGAAGGTGGACCTATCTTTTTGAAACGGTCTGAAAATGAAAATTTGCATCAAATAAGAAGAAATGATTTATTTTTAAGAAATTTCATCAAACATAGTTATAACAATTACAGATATATAATCACGAGTAAAAAAAGTGATTCTTTTTCTTAATTAACAGTCGAAATTTAGAAAAATAAGGGTGGACCTATCATTTCGGGACGCGCTGTACATACAACGTATATATCAATTCATTGAGCGTTGCAATCGTTAACAGAGTTTTTTTTTTTTTTGAAGTTAAATTTAGTTACTAAAGTAAAAAAACGTAACTATAGAGAACAGAGGAGTAACAGGGGTACTGTCAAAGGATACAACTAAAATTTAATGTTCAACTAAAAGTTTCCTTAATAAAAAAAAAAAAAAAAGAAAAGAAAATATTTGCGACACTTTTTTTTAAAAAGGAGTTTCCAACTTTAGGCCCGCAGCTGCAACCAAAAATTCGGTAGCAGGTCTTAACTTAATGTATTCAGGTCTCGAATTTTAGGAGTGCAGACGGAGCCTTGCTTCCTCCCCTCTCCTCTTCCCTAGATTTTTCGTAAATAGATTCGCTCTTACTATTTCCGATGAATTGTAGACACAACTTATCGGGATGGGTATCAGAAGATTGATGCAATGACCTCTTTTAAGTGTGATTTATAGAATGGACCATTCCCAAATTCAGGGGGTCCGGGGGATTGTTTCCCGGGAGAAATTTTGAAAAATAAATACAAAATTCTGCATTTTGAGAACTTATATGAAGTAATTGAGACGGAGAAAAAGAGGCAAACAAAAACAATTGAAAGGTTATACATTCGATCAAAATAAAAATGGTTTGCGGTTCGACAAATCGTTGACATTAATTGAATATTAATAAGAGCAAGTGAAAAGCCGGAAGGGAGAAAAAATACTATATCTGTGAAATATGCCACATTTCAGGAATTTTTCAAAGTTGTTTTTAGAGTAAACTAACAATTTCATGTGATCTAACAGTCAGGAATACTTCCTTTGACCTTAGTGACAGAGCTCGTTGTCCATAATATGGGAAGAAATAGATCACTCTTCCCAAAAGAAAAAAAAAGGCAATTCCTGAAATGTGGCATGTTTCACAAAGTTATGTTTAGAGTAAAACTAACAATTTCATCTTTTCTGACGGTTAGGAATACTTCTTTTATCCCGAGTGACAGAACTCGTTGTCCACAACATGGGAAGAAATAGATCACTCTTTCTAAAAAATAAGTAAAAAGGCAAAGGAAAAAAAAAGTCATGCAAAACACACGCATTAAAATTAAACAATTAAAGCAAAAAAGAGTGAACAGCGATATAAATTAAAATTGTAGCTAAAAAACTGAGAAGGGGCCATGCCAACCTCTCTCTCTTTCTTGCCCGAAAAATACATGTGGTATCAATTTCAATTTATATTATTATTTTTTGTTAGCAAAATATAGTATTGAAATACAAGTACACACATATAGAACTTACCGGAAAGATATGTTTGTGGACTGAGCTGAGGGATTTCGCATAAACAAGAAGATAAGTATAAATGATTCTGATGATAGTAAATGTTACTGGTTATAGCGGGACCTCCGTGACTTGCGAGAGCTCTTTACAGCAATCTGTGAAAAATAATCCCAGGAAATTAACTCGAGGACAACTGAATCAAAAGCGACCGTCTAATTCCACGACAATTGGCCAGTGATCATAAGTTTTACTCCTTCTTTAAAAAGTATGGGAAAATAAGAAGTCTTTCATGATCTGGACATCTGTGATAAATGACTGCAATAAAGAGCCTGATAGCACAAACCTTACAACAGCATGGCAAATTTGCGTAGCCGTCCGATAGGAACCAATCTGGGTTCCTTTAGGCGACTACATCAAAGGTAGACTACATCAAAGCCCAGCAGGGATAGTCCCTGTGGAACTAACAGCGGCTCTGTGATTGACCTCCCAGAAAGTTCTCGGAAGTGAGTCTTTTAAAGGGACAATAGAGGCAGGACTACAATAGAGGTATCTTTGCCGTAAGATAAAGCTTGTGTGGCGAATGCTACTAAAGTCAAGAGAGGAGGAATAGTTTGTGATGGTTTTATTAGTAGCAAAGCAAAAATGTATTTAAAAAAGCTGAAACTAACGAGTTTTTTTTTGAAATTAATATGTTTTTTATAACATTTTTATAGCATGAAAATTTGAAAACACAGGTAAATGATTGTTTCTTAGCGCCGGAAAAACAATCTACGGTTACATTCGGAGCGGCAATTCTAAATTTGGGCACCCACAGAAATTTCCTGGATTTCTTAGTGAATATTTTTGAAACGCACAAATGCTTGTTTCTTAACTTCGGGGGGGGGGGGGGGGGGAATCTTCCGTGATATTCAGAACGATAAGGATGAATTAAGCGGCCTACGGCGGGACTTAAAAGGGGGGTGGGGTGGGAGGGGTACAAGGTATTTTTTGATATAATTTCAGGAAGAGTTTTGTTGTGTTTCGTAGGGGGGTGCTCTGCAATATTTCAGGAATTGCACCATCGCCCTTGGTGGAATGGGTGTCCCATGTAATATGTATGCACAAACAGGATCCGCCTATAAGGTCCAAAACCAAAATGTACAATAACAGGCCAAATACGTTTTCGCACAAAAATTGCACTTTGACCAACCCCTCCTTTCCATGAATGACCTCATCCTGCACCAGAAGTTGAATCAACCCTTGGACCAGGTGTACTTCACTCCAAATCAAAAGAATCTAATCACAACCATAGGGCAATTGAACTAAATTTAGAGAGCTGGTGAACTAGGCATGTTCAATTTATTGCTTTATAAAGAATACAGCAGAACGAAGCTGCAGTTCCGTTACCAGTGAGCAGCACTCCACTATGAGCTCTACTGGGCACGAATATTTTTTGTTCCCCCTCCCCCGTTTATACCTGTATAGTGAAGTAGTAAAATATTTTGATGCTCTTTGGTTACCACAAACAGGACAAAATTGGCGATTTCTTGCATTACAATATAGGGACCCGGATATAAGGTTCAAAACCAAAAGGTTCATGAACAGAAGATCCATGTCTAAAAAGATCCCCCCCCCCAAACATACAGATAAGTCATATGCCTATAATACAATTCACGGAAAAACAAAGTTTACGAATGTATTTCATGGACATGGAAAAACCATTCGTAGGGGAGGGGGCCCCAACAAGGAAATCAAATTTTAAAAAATGCCGCAATCTCTCTTATTCCTCGTTTGGGGCTCCTTTGCAGCTTGAATCAATGAAAAAGCTACTTAATTTTTCTTTTTCCTCGTTTGGGGGCCTTTCCTAGCTGGGATTCTAAATACCAAAAAGGAAAAAACACTCCAGGATTCTTCTCTTTCCTGTTTGGGGGCCCTTTCTAAGTGAGATTCTTAAAAAAAACGCCCCCCCCCCCCCGTTTAGGGTTCCTAGGTTTATTAGAAAGTTGAACCAAAAAAAAAAAAAAAGAGAATGAATAAATTATTTTCCCGTTTGCGTTGCAAAATAAAAAGGTTGCGTTTGTTGAGGGGGGGGGGGGTCTCCCCTGGATACTGCCCCATTGCGACCCTTTAATGCTCCTCCTTATGCCATTAAATGAAATGATTGAAAATTTCGAATAAAGCAAAATAAAAATTTTCAAAATTCCAAATATCTACCCAATTGTCAAAAATTTGATGGGAGAGAGGGTGAGTGTTGAAGAGAGCCTCGTTACAATATCAGGCCCGGCGCCAGGGACGTCATTTCACGATTTTCCAGGGGGGGGGGGCAAAGGGTAAAAACACAATACAATTTCACCAGAAAACAAAAAAAAACCACGCCCACTTATATGTAAATACATTGATTTCTCAAAGTCAGGGGGGGGCAATTGACCCCCCCCTGCCCCCTAAATGACGGGCCTGCCCGGTGCCCGAGAATTCACTGATTGATGTGCGAGGGGCCCTGATACCACGTAATCCCCCCTCAATAAAAAATAAATAAACAAATAAGTCATATATACGCCTGTAATAGTGTTCGTCCCTGAAACACAAATTTTGTGAGTCCCTGAAATACACACAAATTTGAGTGCATTTCAGGGAGATGGAAAAACCATTTGTAGGGTAGGGGGCACCTACAAGGAAATCAAATTAAAAAAAACCGAGCCACAATATTTTCTTCCCCTCTTCTTTCCTCGCTTGGGGCCCCTTCATAACTCGAGCCTTTAAAAAGAGCCACTAAATTTTCTCTTTCTCCTCGTTTGAGGGCCCTTCCTAGTTCGGATTCTAAATTTAAAAAAAAAAAAAAAACCGCCACACAATTTCCCTCTTTTCTTTGTTTGGGGACCCTCCTAGGTTGGATCCAAAAAAAAAAAAATCCGCCGCACATTTTTTTTACTCGTTAGGGGGCCTTTCCCGGCTCGGGGGCCCTCGGCGATCGCCGACTTCCCGACCTGGCCAGTCCGGGCCTGCACTTAAAGAGCCTCCACAGGTCTGTCACTTGTTTGTAAAAATACACATACTGTAGTTTAAAATACACTCATCAAGTTAACTGTTGAGCCTCATCATTAAGAGATATAAGGTAACGAAATGTGCACTTTTTCGTTTGTGTACGTACCTAAAGGGCCATTTTTCGTCACCACTGAGGATTAGCCTTGCAACTAATGACCGATTTAAATACAGTATAACCTCGATTTAACGATTGCCTAGGGACTGTAAAAAATTATCGTTAAGTCGAGGATATCGTTAAATCGGGAAAGCAAAAATTTAAGTTAAACGGCTTAAAATATTGATAATTAAGTGAATGCTTACACAAGTTCTTTTGCTTCTTTAAGAAAACCATGCATTTATATTATTTTAAAAAGTATTTAATTGATGTTTGTGTTGTTTTCTCGGATTGAGAAAAACGTTTTCGACTTCATTTTTTTCGATTGATCACTCTTCTCTCAAGGCGCAAAAAATTTTGTTTGGAATGCTAGAAGTTTGGAAGTTACTGAGGGATGAATCTTCTTACTATTGGGACATACTAGTAAAATAGTTTTTAGTGCTTTTGCTAGTAAAATAGTTATAGAATTTTTTTTTAAATAGGTACTACTGTATTTTTGGTGAGAGATAATTTGGCCATGCCCAATATTATCGTTAAATCGAGGAAAGCTATCGTTAAATTGAAGAAGTTTTAACATTAAATTCAAGGCATACGAATCGGGACCAGTGAAATGTATCGTTTAATTGAGGAAATCGTTAAATCGGGTATCGTTAAATCGAAGTTATACTG
>JAXGGA010012165.1:0-39696 GCA_038373865.1 Uloborus plumipes | reverse complement strand
AAAACTCTTAAACTCTGGTAAAATATTAATATTTTTTTGCAGAAAAATCTCAAAAAAAAACACAGATTCATAAATTATTCAAAAAATATTCTGTTTATTTGATATTCTTTCGTTTTCTTTTTAATTTTCCAACTTTTTTTAAAGGGCAATTGAATCAGTTGGCTTTTTTTTCCTGATTGGAGTAAATTTTAAAATTAATTAAAAGTTTCTACAGCTAAGTAACTTACAAATGAGTAACATATTTGGTCTGGAGAGTTTCATTTTATTAATATTTTTATTTACATAGAAACTATTGCATCAACGGAAAATGTTTAATTGTTTATCGTATACTTTTGTATTATGTTGGCAATGAATTAATCAATTAATTTATTATTATTTTTAAATTTTATTATTATCATTTTTTGTACAGAAACACTTTTAATTTTGCCGATGAATTACATCGTCCATCCTAAATGACCCTTATAGTGTTTAATATTTGTCTTTGAATGAAGCCTCTTTTAATTTTCAGTAACACTTCTGAACTACTACAGAAAACCTATGGATCTGAAGGAAATCCTTTGCCGTCAAATTCATAGGTAAATTCAAACCTCCTTTAAACGCTATAACTGCCAATTAAAATTTTCTTACAGCTATATTCACCGCACGAGTCAATCAATTAAACCGCAGGAAATCAAATGAAAAAAAAAAACATCAACACAACCCAACACGTAAAGCAAAGGAGTCCAATGAGAAAAAAACAAAGCAAAATCTCCTGACAATCTTTATCTTTCTTTTTTCCATCACCCCTATTTTGACAAAATCAGTACAGACTTGAGGCATGCGCAAATGCGTCCGAGGTCACCGGAAAAAAATCTCAAACTAGCATCTGTTGATGCTTTTTTCAGGTAAACAAGAAACAACAAGCAAGTGTCGGCTGAATGGCTTAGCAGTTATACATTGGCTTCGTATGCCTTTGCTCGATGGTCCTAACTCAAAATTCCAAGAAGTCAGCCGACAACAATTTTGCATCGTAAGAGCACAGGTACCGGACACCTGATGTCAAATTGGGTGTCTAACTTTTCCGCGTCATTGATATCCACGCCTTAGTGATGGTACATAAAAGATTGAATGTCATTATTTTGGTTGCACTTTTCATTGTTGCGGACATAGGTTATTAGAAATTCAAAATGGCTGATGCATTGGCCTGGCTATACACCAAAATTTTTCCCCTGTGATGTCACACGAGACCTCGCATTGTTTCTTCAATGAGTCATGAAAAAAAATCAAAAATTAACTGTTGGGAAAGTTAAAATATTCTCAGGCACCATGTTATTTTAATTATTCTATTTATTTATTTATTTGTTTACTTATTCTATCAATATCAGGGACTAAAAGTTGTACTTCTGACTGAGCGAAACACCCTCATTGTTTTCTGAAAGTACTAACACAAAATCGACTTTCCTATAAATAAATAGTCATTTCGTACGAAACTCCGTTCCGTGAGTAAAATTCGGAAGGGGTAAAGAAAAATATAAGTGATTGAATTATTAATGCTGAATGTTATAACAATGCACGCAAGAGTAAAACTTCTTCGTTCGTTTGAGCACTGTTGTTACTGGCGCACCGAAAATTTTTGCCTAGTCATCATTTAGGAGTCACGCAATTTTAGACGTTTGGAACGTTACTTTCCATTTTCTTATGTTTTCGTTCAATCATAACACGTTATAGTGTTTCATCTGAAAAAAAAAAAAAAAAAAAAACTGTTAAGAAAAAATCTGAGTTAAGGTTTTTCTTTTTCTCGATAATTCAGCTATGATTTATTTTATAAAAACCATGTAAGCTGAGGAAGTGATGGAAATTTTTAACTTCAAATACATTTTAACTGCTTTTGCTATTTTATATAATTTATTGCATGTCAAGAAAATGATTAAAATATTTGAATAATTAGGGAGTTGAGTAACACCGAAACATCCTCTTGGTTTTGTTGCAACTTTTGCATTACAATAAAGTATGGGTCTTCAACCTTTTACTGCCGAAGGCCACGTCAAAAAAAATTAAGATTGCGGGCCACACATTTGTCCAATAAGTAATAAGAAGACAGAAATTTTAAGTTTGGAAGAATATTACAGCATTTAAATTAATTTCAAAGGGAAGGAGTGAGGTCAACAATTTTCGAATTGCCCAATGTTTAGTACTTTTAAACAAATGGGCAGTAGCATTTGAAGCTATATTATTTTGTACATTTGTTTTAAATATTGCAACAAAATGACGGTGACAGAAGCGCACGTTTTGTGATATAAGTTTCAAATTTTGTAAAGACACTACAAATCGCCTTAACACTAATAATTTTTTTTTCTACAAAAAACTTGTATTTCTGACAGATTTAAATTTCTGAGACGACCTTTTTTCATGGAAAAAATCATACTTTTTCTTGAATTTTTCTTTTGTTGCCATTATTACCAATTTTAAGAGCAAACGCTACCGATTTCAAAATCCAAAGCGAGTACGTGTTAATGTCTAGCCAAAATCAACTATACAAAACCAGCTTATCGGAAAACCAATCACATATATTCACCTTTTCCAAGTATATTGGGAAAGATACCATTCTGCTTACATTTCGGTTCTTTTGCTCTAAATTTAAAAAAATAAGCGTATTAAATTCTTCAACCTTACCATTGCTGGTGTTGAATTTTTTTTTTTAGTTTAGTTTTTATCTTGTTGAAAACGCTTCTCGGGCTCTTAAAATAACTTCTGCGGCCATTTGTGGCCCTGTTAAGGACCCCTTGTTTAAATCATAACAGCAATGAAAATGTACAACTTACAAATAGTGATATAATTAAACATGAATAGTTTAGTAAAACATTGATGTATCTGAAGTGTTGTTTACTGTTCTATTGAATTGTGTGTAAACTTTCCAAATTTTACCTTAACCAAAAGAAAAGAATGTTTCCAATTCATGAGTACATGTAATTGTAAAATCTGTTTGTTTGATTATTGTTACAATTCTATGTAATATATTTTGGCAGCACCTAAATTAAGTCGTCCCTCTTTCAAATTCAAATTTAGTTCCGTTCTTTTTAGATGGAGAATAGTTTGATACAAAAAAATTAAACTGACTACTAGTTTTTGCCATTTAAACCTAAACTCCAATGTAGCATGGTAGGAAAATAGATAGTTTTGCTCTAAAGATAAAATTCTTAGAGTCTAAAAAGGAAAAGTAAATAAGAAAACAGCCGAGACAGATCCGTTGGATTACCTTTCTTTGGAGAGGTCTCTTTTTTTTCGTGGCAGGAAAGGAAACAAACATTGCAAACCTCAGCACCAGAAGCTCGCCTTCCCGCAAATAAAACGAAAATTCGCATAAGAAACAAACGGATGTCGTAGGACTGAGCATTCATTTATCAACCATTCAGTCGAAAAGATTTTTTTTACTTTAATTTGTGGTCGATTGATTTTTTTTCCTTCAAACTTTACTGACTTACTCTTATGCGAATTTAAGCGAAATGTTCTACTTGTGTTGTGTAGTTTATTGACTGTTTCGTGTCTCAGAGACAAGTTGTACGTATTACGTTTGTTTTTGTAGCTTGCTTAAAAAGATAAAACTAGGTATATATAGTTTTTCTAAACATAAGATTTACTAACTAAAACTTAAAAATATTATTTATCACTGAAAGCGTCGTTGCGTTATGTAAATTGAAATGTTTTGCTTTCGAAATCGTAGAGAAAGATCCCAGTACATCGAAAATTTCAGCTCTTAATTTGCGTTCAAGATCCGAAGCATAAATTATATACTTAACGGTAAGCAAGTAGGGGAGAGTGGTAATGAATGGACCACTTTTTGGTTTTGAATTTTTGTAATTTTTTCTAACACTTTGTTTTAACTCTAAATTGGTGTTTTAGTTACTTTACTTATCTGGCTATCTAAAAAAGTCATAAAAGTTGGATTAGCACCTTTTTATAATGAATTATAACAGAAAATAAAAATTTTGAAATTTGGCCCATTCAACCCCACTTATGGGGTTGAATGGGCCATCGAAGGTAATGAATGGGCCACTAAATGAATTCAATGAAAAAATGTGGATTTAATCTTTTATTTGCTAAATATGACAAAATAAATGTGGCACTTGACATGATGATACAAAATCATACTAATTTAAAATTATATACACATCAAAACTGATGCAATTAAAATAAAACTGATGCATACCAATTGTAGCAGAAAAATGACTAAATAATGAGATTGTAAGAAATAAATAACATCAAATGTATATTTAAAAAATAACAGATAATACACACTATGATTTAACAAAATTTACATATTTCAAAAATAATATTAAAAATCACTTTCAAAAACTTCATCTTCATTTTCAAACTTGTCAAAATTCAAATTTTAAAAAAAAATTACTAGACATCGGGAATAAGAAATATCTAACTTAAGTTACCAAGAAACAAAATGAAATTGTACTGTGAGGAATATAATATGAAGGAGAGAAGGGGGCTTTTTCAAGACACGCACTGCGACCAGAGGCCTATTGTACTATAGGAATATAATATAGATCTGCAAATTATATTTAGAAGTTACTACAAACCTATTTTGACAACAGTAATCTTAATCTATCTATGACAGTCAGTTGTGTTTCATATTAATGCGAAAATCCAAAGAAAAGGAAGAAAAACAGTATTTAGGTGGCCCCACCTATACTTTTGGAATACATTTAGGTTTTTTGAGTACATTGAATTTAGATAACATCAAAATACATCTTAAGATTAGTTTATAGATATGGAAAGACTAGCTTATACATATGTATGCATTGAAATACTTGGTACATTTTAGATAGGAAATGTTTTACTAAAATGGGAAAAACTTACTTTTCAGTCAGATTCTTGACCATGCCACTCTAGTTTGAAAATGGCTCAGCGCAAACGAATGAAAATTGGATGAGTTTAGTAGAACAAATAGCTACATCTATTGGTGGCATCAAAAAAAAATTCATGCAAATACTTTTTCATATTTTGTTAGTGGCCCATTCATCACCACTCTCCCCTAATTTACTCTACTAAATTTATACTTTCAACCACCTAAAAATGTAATAAGTTTTTTTTTTTTTTTTTTGCAAACGTGGTTAAAGATAATCCTCTCTGCATCGTACATTCGAATTTTATTCAGAAAAAAAAGAGAAAAAACTTTCTCTTTTAGAATAAAATAGTTTCAATTCTATAGACTATAAGATACTTTCCTGAAAAAAACTTTAAGAATTTCATGTGATCTCGTTTGTAATTGTAGACGGAATGTAGTGAGAAGACAGCTCTTACACAGTAAATCTTTTTTTTTTTCCCTTTTTGACAATTTTTCCTTTCTTAATTCTTAATCCATATCGTGATTGTTCATTTGCAATAAATACGGGACTATTGTTTCTTAAATCTGAAACAATACTTACGAGGCGCGTTCAAAAAGTAAGGGCCGTTTGGTTACAGAAAAAAATATAATCATAAGAAAAAAAATAATGTCATATTTAGTTAAGTACAAACTTTCTTTACTGATCTACATAATCGCCGTTCACTTCTAAGCATTTTTCGTACCGCTGCATCAGCTTCTTCAACACCTCTGCCTAGAAACTTGCCGTATGAGAGTTGAACCAGTTGACAAGCGTTTTTGAGTCCCTCTTCGGTTTCAAAATGTTGTCTACCTAGCCGCTGTTTAAAATGTAAGAGGAAGTAGTCACTAGGTGCAAGATCAGGACTGTACGGTGGGTGGTCAAATCAAAAAATTCTCTACGAAAATCTTAAATTTTCTCCTTGGTTTTTTCAGCAGTAAGAGGATGCGCGTTATCGGGGAGGGAGATTATGCCTGATGACAATTTTCCACGGCGTTTGTTTTGGATCGCACGCCTTAATTAGTCGCCGAATCACAGAATGCAATTCACAGTTGGCGGGATCAACGATTTTCGTGGCCATTGTTCTTTGCATTCACGGACAACAATACGACTTCAGAAATGAAATAAATGACGCTGCAGCGTCACAATGAGTCAGTTAATGGCCCAGCAGTTGTAAAACTGTGCTTCGAAAAGCCATTATTTAAATACAAGCAAACAGCCTTACTTTTTGAACGCGCCTCGTAAATTAAATCGGCTAGACACATGAAGTCAAATTTTGATAAATTAAAATTTGACTTCATGTGTACCGATCATGGTAACGATCATGTGCGCCGATTAATGGTAACTTTATTATAACTTTATAAAGGGTATCGGAAACTTCAATTAAAAAACGCAAAACCAAAGTGATGCCTTCGTTCGAGGTATTTCTGTAATGAATGCATAGATTTGTTATTTTACGAACAAATGTTTTTCAAGAAAGGCAGCAATTACTAAAATCTTTCTCAAAACGCATTTTATATCTTACAGTGAAAAAATATAGTGTGCATAGTGTTGCAACTGTAATTATTATTAACTTCAAAGCCTTGCACTTATACTTGGAATTTGTAAAGCCTTACTAAAAAGCAAGTTTTATACTTTGAGTTTGTATTTGGCATTATTGTAGTTCTAAATTTTTAATTTCATGGAATTAGATATACAAGTTCATTTTTGATGTCAGTTATCAGTAGTCGATTGATGGTGTGTTATCTGCATAGTTTCTGAGTTATGTTTAATAGATTTTGTGTGCTGAGAGATTTGACAGCGCATGAGTTTTAATTTATACGGATTTCGATACTGAGCTCAGTTTTTAATCGATTTCCAACTCATGGCTTCAATTTGTTATTTTTTGCTTTATTAGGATTAGTTTACCCTCCCAAGAAGTTAAATAGTTTTGGATAGTTTCCAATGACTCTAAATGCGCCGATTAATGGTAATTTAAAAAACAACTAATACCATTCCGTAAACTGTGTGTTTGAGAAACGAACTCTGGAACGCAGTAGAAAAGATATGTTATAATGAATGAGGAAAAATCAGGGGTCAAACCACTAACAAATTGCACTGATACCCATTCACAATGTACATAATTGCACATTACTAGCGTAAAAATTGTGCAACGAGAAATGAAACGCTCTGAAGCCTTCAAACATCAAATATGCAAGAGATATTGAATAAAGATAGCGCAGACGCTATTTTTCTCAGAAACCTTTAATTTTAGAACTCGTTTGCCAAGAGATTAAACATCACGCGATCTAAAATCACATCATGCGAGTACCGATCACTGGAGAAGTCGCAAAAGAGTTTTTCGGCACTTTGACGAAAAGAGAAGCCTTAGGAATCATGCGCTACGTCAAAGGCGTGAGATACTGGAATAAGGTGTATGAATTAAACTATGCACTATTTTATTAAAATCATAGTTTATAATCCATATTTGTTCTAAAATGTAAAAAAAAAAAATATTTTTGTACTTCTAGATCAAACTTTGTTCCTTTTCAAAAGACTGGGAGATATATCGTGTAATTTATTAAATTCCTGAAAAGTGTTTCTTACGTTCTAAAATATTTTTTTTTTCGTTTAATTTATTTTAGAGATTCCTCCTAATTTAAGTGACGATTTTACCAAGAAACAACGCGAATTGTGAAGTGATTAAAAATGAAATGAAATTAAATTAAATACATAAATATAATCGAAAAAGCTTAGTGAAACATTTTTTTCTCTTTTTCACGCATAAATCACGCCCTTGTCTTTACACTATCGAGATGTGAAGCCTCAAAGTATGCAAAAATTTGAGAAAAGACGTCTAATTTAAAGACTTAGGGAAAAGGGAAAGCTATATAATATATATATAAATATATATAATATTTATATACAATCTATCTATCTATCTAACTAACTCTCGCATGACGTAACTATCTGCAAGTGGTAATACATCCATTTGCGATATTGTGTATATGTTTTATCACATAACCCCTTCATCTCCTAAGCCCTTCAATTCTGATCCAAGTTTTCCTGAATATGAAGTTAAAACTCATTGCTGGATTATGAACTGCAGTTCGGTTGTTAAAATTAGAAAAGAATTATTTTCTATCTGTAAATCGGAGTTCATTTCTTTAAAATAATTTAACAAAATAAAGAACACGATTTGAATTTGTTATGTTATTTTATTACACATTCTTTTAATGTATCGCAACCCAAAATAGAGGCTCATTAGCCGAGATGGTCAAAGTGGAGTGCAAATAAAGCTAAATTTGGGGATTCAATTCCCCCTTTGACAGAAAAACGTCATTTCGGACGGATGTATTTTCATTCAGCCAAGTTCTGATTCTAGTTTCCATGAATATAAAATCTGACTCAATATAGGTTTCTAAAACACAGTTTTTGCATTAAAATCAGAAAAAAAAACCATAATACATTTCAGTATCACTATACATTATTTCTATAGAGCTTTTTTTTTGGGGGGGGGGTAAAGGAGGGTTGTATGCCATAACGGCTTTAATACTTCATCATAGTTTAAAATAATAATAAGAATAATAATAAAAGGCGTGACTATACCAGAATGCAAATTAACTTGACACTGAACGTCACTACGGGCGGAGCTAATAAGAGCTCACAAGCATTTAGCGATCTCCTCTAATTCGCCAAGTAGGCTGTGACGTTTTATCTAGCTCGTTTTTCATAGGCTAACGTCGCGCAAACGTCACGCTGACGTCATGATGTTTTTGTCAAGAAAGGTTGCAGTGTAGTATAAATATTTTACTGCAAACAGCAGAAAATAAACAAAGAAGTCACACTTCGTCTATCATTCAAAATATTCTTTAAATTGGGGTTTTGAATTCCTCCTGTTGTTGTTGTCTTGTTCTAGCTAAACTGGCAATTAGGGGTGCGCTGCTTAACTTTTACACCTGTACTATAATTTGGTGTGAAGTCCGACTTCCACAGTACACACATATGCCTCAGCGACGCGTTTATAGGGAGGGCATCCAATCACAGCACAACTACACATTCGCGCAAGGAAAGGACAAGGACAGGAGAGAGAAAGTACATCCATGACCGAGCCGGGATTCGAACCCGGGACCAAACTATCCTGGTCAAACTTCTCTGACCACTAGACGATGTAGCCGGCTGAATTCCTTCTGTCGAGTGCAATTATTTCTCTCTGGTCAGCTAGTAGAGCTTTAATCTTTGGCTTAAAAAATTAATAGTGACATAAAATTATGCTTTTAGATATTTTACTGGGTGAATTTACAGTACAAAATTTTGGGAAAAAATACCAACAAAATTAGTCATTCGGTTCAAGTTGATTTTAAAAACTTGGAAGAGACAAAAAAATGTATTCAGAGGTTTCTAAAATCGAACACATGGTGTATAAAGGATTAAAAATGGAAGGACAGAAAAAAAACATTCGTAGTGCATGTGACGGAATGCTACGAGTCGACTAAAATTGTCTTTCCCATTGTATATTTTATGATGATGATGACGCAAGTCATCACACTTGTGTTAAAAGTCATTTATCACCCATCACCATGCATACACTTATCATGGCCATAAAACCACGTTAGAGAGACAAACGACACCGAGAAACATAAAGCGAATCTCTCCAACACACCATAAAACAAGCCATTAGCATACGATAAACATAAAGCTGCTCTCGAAAATATAATTTGGCAGCGCTCGCCCATTGCATATTATTCCCGCACGTACGGTTGAATATATACTTAGCAAATACTTTTATTTCACTCACGCCACTTCTTCCAATGCTGCTCCACGGTCACGAGAGGATTATTTCTCCTTTTTTTTTTTTTTTTTTTTTTTGAGGAAATGTGCTCAAAATTTCTCAAGTTTGTGGGAATGGTTGTCGGTTTTGTGAATTGAATAGTATTTCTTGTGGTTTAACTCTTAAATGCCTGTGTGTGTGTGTGTGTGCGTGTGTGTGTCAGTATTGGACAAATTTTAACTGCATTGACAATGAAAGATTAACAATTGATTAATTGAGAACCGTAACAACAACAACTAACAATTGATCAATCGTAATTGTGGAAAATTACAATTAACAATGTATTAAATGTGAAACGTAACCACAACAACTAGCAACTGATCAGTTGTAATTGCGGAAATATACAATTAACAATTTATTAATTGTTTACTCTAGTAGTAACAGTAAACAATTATGTGTTAATTATAGTTTACTACAGTTAACAATTGATTAATTTTGTTAATTGTAGTTACCTACAATTAACAAATGTCAATTGATTTGTGAACTTTTATTAAAACTAACGCTTCAAAAAATTACTGGCTTTGTTCTGTACAAGCGACGGTTCTACCTGGTACGTGGACGGGTACCAATGGCGTACTCAGGGGTTGGGCTGATAGGGCTGCAGCCCCCTCCGAAATTTTCAAAACAAACGTTAAAATGTAAAAAAAAGCTTTTTTTTCTAAATTTCCTTTTTATTTTTTTTAAATCCTCAAGTGAGAAAAGTGTTCAGAGCAAATGATTAACTATAGGACAAAATTAAAAGAAATATGTATATTTTTTTGTTTTGATATGTCTGTTTTACTGTGTGTTATGTTTATGATTAACCTATTATTCCATTTTGTTCAATTTTATAGTAAATCTGTGTTTTAGAAATGCCGATTAATGTTTTTCAGTCATCTAATTCTGCTAAATAAATTTCAGTAAATTGAATTAAAACCCAGCATTCGGAACAATAGTAAAATAAACTTCAAAATTAACGTTATTAGAATGTAATTTTGCCAAAATATAACAAACAAGTGTTTCAGCAACACCTATTTCAATGAAGAAATTTTTTTGAATTTAAATCCACCTTTCTTATTCAAAACTCTTTCTTCACAATAATTTTATTGACAAAAAAGTTTTTTTTATGATGTATTTTGTCGACTTAAATAGTCATTGAAGCAGAAATTCGAGACATTTAGTTTTCTTAGCTACATTTCATGAGGTGATCCCCCCCCCCCCACTCAAAGATTCTTGACTCAGCCCCCCCCCCTGAAATGATTTGTCTGCGTACGCCGCTGACGGGTACCATATTACTATCTAAATATTTAAGAGCAAGAATCTGAGAGAGTCACGCCTGTGATTCATGACGTCTCAGATTTTTTCCCCAAAATTACCAAATGTTTATTATCTTATTGAAAGACCAAATCTAGAATGTCTTGTTCTAAAGTTGAGTTTTTTAGTTTTTATGGATCCCTAAATGTGAAGGTGCGGCATCAAAAATTAAGCGCATTTTCAAGACATGGAAGTTGCTGTGAGCCGAAAATCTTACCAAGAACTGTTAAACTCCAATTTTCGCTTTGTATATGGAATACAGAAGGTTCAAACTTTACAAAATGAATGTTAAATTTGTGGTAAGTTGTTGTCGTAAGGTCAGTGAAGGCCCTCAAAAATAGGCATTTTTGACGTTTTCCAGTCTTTTTGAGGTCCAAAAACAGCTTGTACATTTTAGTTGCCGCGGCAAAAGTAGTGTCGTTTGAAAGACCAGTGTAAGCACTTTAAAATAATGTATATACAACCGAGGAAAGATCAACGTGCTTTTAGTTGCGTGAGGCCGAAATATGAAAAATGTCATTTTTAACGATATTCAAACGGTCATAACTTCCTCTGCCAACAACATATTGAAATTTTTTTTTGCCAATGTTATACTCTATTCTTTGTCTTAACAGAACAGTTGAGTCCTTTGAGCTGAAAGGCTTAAAATTTTTTTACAAAAAATGCACAGGCAAAAATAGATACTTACCATATAAATGCCTAATCGAATAATACTTTATTCTATACTCTGTGCACTACGCTGTACCTATTTATACATAAAGTTAATTGTTTTACAAAACAATTTTAAAAAATTGAGTGCAATTGTTTACATTATAAGAAACGATTAAAGTACAACAATTCAATTAGATTAAAGTCAAAGTGAAACCAATAATTTAATTGAGATTTATTTAACACCAATTACTTTTTTAATCGATTAACAAGCTAATTGAAAAAACAATTGATTAATGCCCAACACTGGTGTGTGTATGTGTTTTAGAAAACCCTTTCTGAAAAGGTTCGTCGGACTTTTATTTTTTTCTTAAACTTAGGAAGGAAATATTAATGAAATTAAATTTAATTGTATGTATTGCTTCTAGTTGAAGCCATTGGGCAGCAGCATTTTCCTTTAACAGAAAAATAAGCACTTTACTGTCGGACATACTTAAAATATTGATAATTACCTCATATTTTCTCACCATTCAGGCATAAAATTTTATTTTTCACATGAGAACATAAACGTAGGATTCAGCGAATGTGTGATCCTATCATCACGTGTAGGACAGTTTGTACTAAATGTTTCATTATATGAAAAATATTTGAGACATAAAGCTATAAATTTGCTTTCTTGGTCAACGTACTTAACTTATGTGATTTATAAGACTCTTTTTATACCTTTATAAGTTGTTATTTTGAAGATGATGTTTATCTATCACATGAATCATGCAGGGAGAACTTTCGGACAAAAGCAAAAAAAAAAAAAAAAGCTGTTGTTTTTACAGTATAATTCTGGCAGCATGGATTCCAGGGTTTTAAACAGTAAAAACACAGTAATAAACTGTAAAACTAGCAATTTTAGTTTATTACTGTAAAATTAGCAATTTTACCATTAAATTAGCTGTATTATACTGTAAAAGTAAACAATATAATACTGGAAGCAGAGGCTCCAGTTTAAAACTGTAAAGTGCACTGTAAAAAGCCGTGAAACGAGTAAGTTTAGTTTATTACTGTAAATTTAACTGTATTACACTGTAAAAACATCTATTTTAGAATTTTCTATTCCATCAGAATATCCTCCTAATTTAATGTTAAGAAGTATTTTTATACTCGGGGGCTCTCACTCTCAGCTGGCTGTCGCTCATTAACTCCCGGCAATAATTTACGTTCTATTTAAATCGCTTCTCCATCCAATCTTTCCTCTCTCATTTACCGCATTACCTACATCACCATAGTCCAGAAGGTACAAGTTCAATAACGCGCTCATAATAACAGTATGTTCTAGGAATGAAGAATTTTCAGTCCGGTCAATCTACCACGCCATCATTAGATTTATAAAATACTTATTACCCGGCGTTGCCCGGTATTGCATTATGTTTAACTTATTTCATGCTAAAATGAAATAGGTGAGTCTTAAATTTAATAATTCTTTGATAATCGTATTCTTTGTTGGAAAATACTCATATTTAAATGTGTTAAATTTTATCAATTTGTATGCTTAAAGGCTTATCTTTATTACTATATATATTCAAAATTCAAGGAAATGGCCAATTTTGAGACAAAAAAAAAAATCTGAGCTTTTTGGATTTTTTTTTTTTTTTAATTTCAATAACCTGTCTATGTGAATTCTAGTGCATCGAGGAATCTCTGTGCCAAGTTTGATAAAAATCCGACAAAAACTAGATTTGTATAAGGAACAAACATACAAATATACATACATACATACATTTATATACATATCTATAGATAGTTAGGAATTCTTTGCTTTTCTACTAATTATTTTTTAGAGTTAGAAACAAAATAGGCCGTTACACAGAAATTGAAACTAGAGATGGAACGAAGCTTCGGCCGAGCCGAAGCTTCGGCCATTTTGCCGAAGCTTCGGTCTGGCCGAAGCATGAGTTGTGATTCGGCCGCTTCGGCTGCTTCGGCCTGAAATTTATGCAGCAAATTTTCTGTTACAATTATTATGATATAAGATAGTCTTTTGACTCAAAATTGTTCCTCTTGATAAAGCATAATAGAAATTTATATTCAATTAAAAACATGTGCGTAATGAACATTTGAAGCCAGAATGCATTCAATATCTAAGAGCAAGAATCTGAGAGAGATCTCTAAAAAATGCACAGGAAAAATACATTTTTTGTAAAAAAAAATTTCTCATTTCGCCTCAAAGGACTCAACTGTTCTGTTAAGACAAAGAATAGAGTAAGACATTGGCAAAAAAATATTTCAATAAGTTGTTGGCAGAGGAAGTTATGACCGTTTGGATATCGGGAAAACATGACATTTTTCATATTTCGGCCTTACACAACTAAAAGCACGTTGAACTTTACTTTGTTATTTATACATTATTTTAAAGTGCTTACACTGGTCTTTCAAACGACACTACTTTTGCCGTGCCGACTGAAATGTACAAGCTGTTTTTGGACATCAAAAACGCTAAAAAACGTCAAAAATACCTTGTTTTGAGGGCCGTCAATGACCTAACGGCAACAACTTACCACAAATTTAACGTTCATTTTGTAAAGTTTCAACCTTCTATATTCCATATACAAAAAGAAAATTGGAGTTAAACAGTTCCTGGTAAGAGTTTTGGTTCACAGCAACTTCCATGTCTTGAAAATCCGCTTAATTTTTGATGCCGCACCTTCAAGTTTAGGGGTCCATAAAAACTAAACAACTCAACTTTAGAGTAAAACATTCTGGATTTAGTCTTTCAATAAGATAATAAACATTTGGTAATTTTTTGAAAAAAATCTGAGAGGTCATGAATCACCTCATAGTGCTGGGCGTGACAGTTTCTCAGATTCTTGCTCTTAATAAAATATTTATTAACAATATGTTCGTTTAAATATTACATTTCGTTATATTTGTTCAAAAAAACTTCAGTTTTAAAATAAAAGCTATATAAATGTACTGCATTGAGTATTTTTCAATGATTTCTAGCTTTGAAACTTTGAACAATGGTAATGGTTCTTATGTGTACAAGGGCAGATGTGCAACTACTATGCATCCTGAATTACTTTTTTTTAAAATTTTATATTTTTTGAAATTTATAGGTACACAATTTCAGTTTTTTTAAAGAGACGCATTAATCTATCAACATATATTAACTTATTATGTATTTCATTGATCAAGATTCTAAACAACAAAATCAGGATATAGTAAAACAAGTAAGTAATTGTTAATACATAACTTAAAGCTACATCTTATTTATTTATTTATTTTTGTATAAATCAAAATATGAGGAAGGGGTCCGGTCCATTAGTAACACACATCTACCCAAGATCCGCATTTTAAGTATTTATAATTAAAAAAGAATAAATTCTGATTAGTTGATTAACTTTAAAAAAGATTCGTCATTTATACTTGAATTAATAGAATAATACCTGATCATTTGTCACACAACTTAGAATTATGATGCAAAAAAACCAATGTCTCAGCATTTTTAGGCAGAATCCTGCTTCTTTTCTTCTCGTACACATTACCAGCTTCGGAAAATACTCTTTCACTGATTCTGATAATCCTGGAAAAATTGTCTTATTTTCTATCCACCAATTCAGTGGGCAATTTTTCCTGTTTAAGAGTGGCTTGTTCATGTACAGTTCTAGCTCTTTTTCTTTAGGCAACGAAAGTTCTATTACTTGTGATTCATTGCTTGTGATTTCCAAAACTCAACCTTGGAATGAATAGTTTCTTTGAACTTGTGACATTATTAAATAATCCTCTTAAAATAAATACCAAATGAAAGACAAGTAAAAAATAATGCATGATACTATTTTTTCGAATTCACCAAAAACTGAAGCATTTTGCATTAAGAATATTAAGATATTTATAATATACAGGGTGTACACTCCTATCGTGGACCAATAGCTAATTTCTAAACCGTTAGAGATAAGCATATAGTTCATTTAGGAAAAAATCTCCAAATTACGAAAGGAATTTTGGGTCTATTCAATGTTTTTCAAAAAATCAAATTTTGAAAGAGTTACGAAATTTAAATTTTTATACAGCCCCCCAGTCCTATCAATCATATTTAGTAAAACATTTTTGACACTGTAACGTTTAAAACTAAAAAAAAATCACTGTTCTACCACAAAAATTGACCGAGTTATGACGTTTTGAAAAAGAGTAGAGTTTTGAAAAATCGAGAGATCGCTCCACCGATGACGTCATGAAATAATGCAAAATCTTGATTTTTCAAAACGTCATAACTCGGTCAATTTTTGTGGTAGAACAGTGATTTTTTTTAATTTTGAACGTTACAGTGACAAGAATGTTTTACTAAATATGATTGATAGGACTGGGGAGCTGTATAAAAATTTAAATTTCGTAACTCTTTCAAAATTTGATTTTTTGAAAAACCTTGAATAGACCCAAAATTCCTTTCGTAATTTGGAGATTTTTTCCTAAATGAACTATATGCTTATCTCTAACGGTTTAGAAATTAGTTATTGGTCCACGATAGGAGTGGACACCCTGTATACCACAACGTAAATAGTAGTAGATTGGGTAGTTCTATGGTATAATACATGATCATATCAGTTGTTTTATTATAAAACATCAACTGAACTGCAGACTGAGCTCTTCATGTTCCAAGTAGAGCTTCCTACTACTAATTTGCAATACAAAAATAGTAATGTCGTCTTTTTTTGTACTAGCAGTACAAAGCAAAACAAAACAAGAAAACTTTTAATTGGTTAAATTAATTTAAGAATGACTCAGTAAGCTCAAAATGTTGTGTAATACTAAGAACATTAAAATAAAAACAACCAAAATAAAAATAAACTTTAATTAATGAAATCAATTTAAGAATGCTAGAGTAAGCTGAAAATATTGTGTAACGCTAAGAATTAAGAATATTAAAACATGTGGAGAAAAGTATAAAACTCTACGCATTTATTATGCATTTAATCCAAAAACTTCAATATGTGCGCCAGCCGAAGCTTCGACCATTAGTTGGCCGAAGCTTCGGTATTCGGCGCTTCGGTCAAATGCCGCTTCGTTCCATCTCTAATTGAAACACTAGATCAACACGCGACAGCTCTATGTTTAAAATCAAAAGTAATGTTCAAAAAAATGTATCAGCTCTAAACTGCTATATACTACTTAAAAAATGGGTTAATAGCATTCAGTGTTTTGTTGCTCATGCAACAGAGCTTCAATTTTGTTTTCATAGTGTTTTAGAAGATTCAATTTGGTACATTGCCAAATGGAAACATGCGACATTTAAGGATTAAAAGCATGGTGATAACTAGAAAAAAAAATAATGCTTTAACTTGCATTGCATGCACAAAAAACATACTTTTTCCTTATAAATTTACTGATGAACGTAGAAAAGGGTTTGATGTGTAGAATACATTTCCAAATAATGCATTTTTTCTTTTTCTGACGGAAATTTAAATAAAAGAAGTTTACTTGTGGTTTTTATTTCTTTTTCGGTAAACCGAAGGTTATGGAATAAAAAGTTAACTTCCGCGTGATCCACGTAATTCATAAACCACCAAGTGTAGATAATTAGAATGCTCTGTAGCATAAAATTAGCGCTTGCAACAGTATAGAAAGCTAATCTTCTCGGAATACTGAAATTTCAAAACAAAACGGAACTATTAAATGAAAAATGATCAAATATGCTATGAAATAATGAAAAATGATCAATTGAGCAAAAATTTTATTTACTAAACCAACGTAAATAAAGCACAAATTAGGTGGGGAAAATTGAAAATAGCTATTTCAAGGCTACAATGAAGCCTCTTCGTCAGTTTAAAAAGCTCAGCACACAACCTGATAGCTGTGAGAGAACTGAGAGAGACACCACATGGACACCGATATCGTGAGTTCCTACTGGCTGACCCATTTGGTGTATTCACCGGTGTCCACGTAGTTGCGCTCAGCTCTCTCACAGCTTTCATCTTGTGTGCTATTTGCACTGACGAAGAGGCTTCATTGTAGCCTTAAAATAGCTATTTGATGTACTTTCTACCTGATTTGTGCTTTATTTACGTTGGTTTTTAACTTCAATTGTCGGAACTATACTATGTACTTTTGACTGTAAATATTAACCGTATGTGAATATTTTTGTGCGCAAGAATAAAGGCTAAAAGGAATAAAAGAATAAAATTATGTAGCTTTAAAAATAAATGAAAGAAAAAATTTATTCGCATATTAAAAAAAAGTAGAATTGGAAAAAAATTCAAGAATATGTAAATTTAATACTCAAAACGCATTTTTGTATTCCCATTTCCATATTTTTAGTAACTTTTTTTTCTTGATATTATGATGAAAAGATTGATTTATAAAAACCAAACTGTTACGTGCAGAAAAAAAAATCTTTCAAAAAATTTCAAGTGCGCTTCAAAAATTTTATGCTCACACTTATCTTAACAGCACATTTTTATATAATTTCATTTGTGATTATAAACGCAAAAACAAAATTTATGATAACGTTTAGATAGGGGAAAAATGCGTAAATCGAAATTAAGAGAGTGGAGCGTGAAACATCTTCCAATCCTTTAACTTCAACCACTTATGTTATACTTCTCTCTCTCTCTCTCTATCTCTCTCTCTCTCTCTCGCTCTTCCATTTCCACTTTCACGCTCACAGAAGATTGAAAAGTGTTTGATTTAATTATAAAACATGATTAAACTCATTCTTCTTTTCCTCCTGTCTCATTCTTCTTCTCTTTCTTTTATCTTTCCCTTTTTAACTAATGTCATTTGCATTTAATTTCCCAGCTGGTTATTCAAGTCAAGTGAAATGAAATAATTAACGAATCGCTGAAAATACTCTCAGGAGCGAAGGATGAAATGGATTAGAAAAAAACGGAATTGTGTTTGATAGGCAAAAAATACGTTTTGTTAAAATGTGAAAACGGATAATTTAAACTAAGTCGAGTCAAATTACATAATAATATCAAAAAAATATTAAAGAATTTCGGAATGGCCTAGAAGAAATTTTGAACTCTCAAATGCATTGATATATTATCTTCCATTTGTGCATATAAATTTGTTACATATCATACGTATGTCTTGACATCCTAAACGTTGCATAAATAAACAGTTCCAACTCCAGGGTCACTGGTACCTACCACAACTTGTGGTGTGGCATAAGTTGACAGTGATTTGTATATAAAAAAAGCTGACGTATTGCTCGAAATTAATTGTCATTGTAAATATTTCCTTCAAGGACTTTTGATTGCATGACAGATTAACTCTTCTTCCAGAAGTCAATGCTGTGAGTAATAGTTCTTGAGCTTTCCATCATTGGTAACTGTTTTTTTTTTTTTTTTGACTGAGAAGGAAATCATTGAAAAGCATTTTTTTTTCCTTTGCAACAAATTGTTTGCAGACAGTTCCCTGGTGCATATTTTCGGCAGTTATTCACAGCATTACTAGTAGTTTCTATCATTAGTGTTAATTGTTAATGAGGATTTGTTCGTCAAATAAGAAATTTTCAAAAACATTCGCTTTCAACCAACCAAAATTTTTAGTTAGTTGGCTGGTTTTGCTTCGTCGCTTCCGATCAACAAAATTGTTTGGCTAGAAGTAGTACCTACTCAACTGTATCACTTTACTGCTATTAGAAATTATCCGTTGACCTGGTCAGGTATTGTGTAGATACTTGGCTGGCTTTTAACTGCTGCCATACATTCAACAGCTGTACCCTGTTTTCTTTCTGCACTGCTAAATGCACAATAACTTTCTAAAAGGCACCAAGATCATCAGACAAGCAACCATGTGGTTCATTCAAGATTTTGTTGACAATTTATCAATAACCTACTATTTCTGAACTCAACATATCCCGCTAGATTTGATGAAATTTGGAGATGTAGGAGAAGCGGCTTGGTCATCACATCCATCTAACACATTTTTTAGTGAGAAACTACCCGAAAGTATTCACTTAAAATTCGCATGAGCGCAGTTAGACAGTTTTCGCGAGACTTAATCGTGGGTCTGAAAGGCAAAAGACAAGATAATTCAATAATTCTTCATCCGCAGTCTGATCCTTTGCAATGCTGTTATCAATTTCAGAAGACAGAATAAACACGATGTCCAGAATTCTTGAGAAAATGGGCTAATGGCTTTATCTGCTCCTATTCTATATCCGAGCCTTGTAGCAATGAATGGAAAGTCTAAGTCAGTGTACGAAAATATGTGTTATGGAGTAGTTAAGCTAAACACTTTATTTGATGGTGCAAATTCTGCATTTTCATTCTTGACCGCCCCTTTAAGTATCTGTTTTTGACCCTTAACAGCTTACTCTGTTCCGTTTGAAACGCCTAACCTATGCTTTTTTGTCCCATTTTGTACAGTTCTCGTCTGTCAAAACTGTTTTTAATAAATTTGCTTATTCTACTGAATTTGTGTCCTGTGTCTAAAACCAGTTGAGGATTTTTTACCCTGTATGAATGGCATTTTGACGTTTCAACAAGTTTCACCACAAGCAGCATTCATCAACGCAAACATATAACCGTTATAAACTAATCTAAATTCGAGCAAGTTTTGGACTTTTTATTCAAAATTTGGAGGCAATAATTCTCGCAGAAGTTGTTATTTGATTCATAAAAAAATATTTTTGAAATGTTCAACTGGATTGGTCACTTATGCCAGGTATTACATTTCTCTTGAAAAAAAGAATTTGCAGTACGGGGCCCCACGTCTGTTCAATAACAGTCTCATGAATTAAAAAATTCGAATTAAAATTATACGACACAACATAGAAATATAAATCTATATTAGGATATTAATGATGCAGTTAACTTTACGCATTTTGTTCTTTGATTTTAAGCCTAAAAATGTGTTGCGGAAAATATTTTATTTTTAGGAATCGATTATTTTAATAGCATTTTGAAGGTACAAATTATTGACAGAGTTCAAAGTATTTGCTGCATAAAATAAGTCACATTCAAGGAAACCATTTCGGATAATCGAGTCTGTACTATATTCTACCGATACTACGAATTTTAAATTACAACTTAATTAAATTCATGAAGAAAAAATATTCTTGGTGCTCAGTCAACAACTTACTGTTTTTTAAAGGTATGACGAGCCCCAAAAGAAGCTGCTATTGTGCAATTAGATAATCAAATTGCAAAAAAACCGTGAATGTAGTTGAATTTATTTTATCGAAATTACTCCATCTTAACAATAAAACTTCTTTATGCCATAACGGTTTGAAATCCCCACCAGCCGAAGATCAAAGTTCGGGACTCCTCTTTCTCGGACCAAAAGCAAAGGATCAACCATGAAAATCTTTGCCCAAAGCAATCGGCTATCTTGCCGAAACACAAATTCCGTCCGCAAACAGAGAGCCCCCGTTCCTTAGGCCGGGCTAATGACATACGACAGGCCTCTTCAGAAGGCGTCACTGTAATCGGATGGGCAAACAAGTTCGGTCGTTTCCTGCGTAAGGGTCGAGGCACCCCTTTCCTCCTTCCTGAGTCTTATCCGTATCTTGTTGCCTGGTATATCCATTGTTGATATGAGCCTGGAGACATTAAATTTTCTGCAAATGAAAATTGGCGAGTATTGTTTTCACAAGGCTGAGAATTCTGATCATTGTTTTCGATGAGAGAATTATGAAGTTTTTTTTTCTTCTCTACAGCGGGATTCTACTGCCAAGTGTAAAACAAACTGGACTAAATTGTTCCTTACATATTTATGTGCACATACAAATTATTTAGGACTAAACCTTAAAAAATGCTGACATATTTAAAGTTTTATTTTTGGGTGATTTGCTAAGCAAAACATTTTTCTCCAATATATCTTTTGACTTATTTTTCAATGAAGTTTACCTATCACATACAGAACATACTTTTGAACATGAGTTTTAGATCTCTCAATTTAATAAAACGTCCTCCAATTCTATTGTTGTAAAGTTTTCAAAGTAAATACTTTGATTTCTGTCCAATTATTTTTAGTATTAATTTCAAAATAGACAAATAGTTGGCCATACCACAGAAAATCAGACATTTTGTCCAGCATGTGACAGCTCAGTATTTGATTTAAAAAGTAATTCATAAGTATGTAGCGAGTAAAAATTGTTATCTAAGAGATTACTGATGTCTGAATGATTAGCAAGAAATTTTGTTTTTCTACACACTTTAAAATGAAACATAGAACTGTTTCGTGCGAGACAAAATGTCTGATGTTCCATGGAATGACATCTACCAGTCATGTCAAATTATCAACTGGGATGGCAACATATTTAACAAAGAATGAAAGATTATTTTCAATATTAAAAAATTGCAGAAATTTCGTTTTAGCTGATAGAAAATGAAAATAAGAGTTTTACTAAAATTACATGTGATCTTATACTAAAAAATAATGGACAAAATAATTGAAGTCTATATATCTATTATCCATGGCATCAATTTATGTTGTGAAGTGACGTCAATGCATCAAACGAACTTTATTTTTTATACAAAACTACAAAGATAAAAATTTGCATTAAATATGCATAGCATGTAAGTACACTACCCTTAAAAACTGAAATGTTCCATTGGAAATGTAAATTAAAAGTAAATACTCCCTGTTCTAATCATTTTTATTTTTGATCAAGTAAAATGTACAAGCAAAAAAAGCAATAATGCTGTATCACGTCGTTTGTCCCCAGAGAAAAATCATGTGTTGTACTATTATTATTATACATAAACAAACACAAGAAAATGAACATACTAAATCAAACAACAGCAGTTCGTTAGCTTTTGAGTAGACCCATAATATAGAAGTCCCGGAAAATATGATTGCAGCTAAGCAATTTCCCTATTTTTTGTCGCTGAGATGACAATCTAGGAAGGAAACGAAACAAATAAATCATAAAAACACGAACTAACAAAGCAGACAACCTGCAACTCAACTCCCACGTGGCGGGAAGAGTAAGATCATTGGCGCGCTCCCGTAAGCCTAACAAGTCTTTTGTTAGGAAGCACTCCACTGTTGCTAGAGATAGTTAAACTCTGCCCGTTCCTTTCTCCCTTCTAACACTTCTTTTACTTTTTTTTTTTTTTTTCAGGCCGCTTCAATTTCTTTATTTTACTTTCTGTTCTTTTCTAGTCGATGTTTGCTCGCTTTCTCATCAGATATATCGTCAAAAAATCCCCAGAGAACTTTCCCCACTTTTTTTACTTTTTTTGTGTTGGCAAGCTTTTTTCTGTTTTTTATTTTTTCTTTACCTGTTTCGAACGTCTGTCGAATGTTTCGTCACAGTCATTCCATTTTCGCCAATCTGTTTAAGTTTATATTCTTGACTTTTCCATACGTTTCCATTGTTTTATGCCTAAAAAACGGAAGAAAAAAGATTTCGTTTTGGAGAAAATAGTTTTGTTGATAACAAGTGAGCTTTTCTTTATAAGATATTTAACAAATGTTTTCTTCAAAATAAATTTGCTACGCCAATTTCAAAAAGAGGTTTAAGTTCTTAAAGAAATACGACACTTCAACCTTTGGCCATTCAATTTATCGCAGAAATTTTCTCTAGAAAACATGCTTCATTATTTTATTCAATACTCATGATGTTATGTGCGTTATTTTAAACTAGTTACAACTAAAAAAAATTACTTAGACTCAATGTTTTATTGAACATAAAAAACAGAAATTTTCTCAATCACTGTTGCCTTTGTATTAGACACATTGTATCTGCATTGAGTTGACTTACTGTTTCCCCATTTTATTGCTTTAAATATGAGATTATAAAAAACTAACAAACTCTTCTTTGGTAATAATGGGAACACATGTGAGCAACTAAATCATTTTTCAAACTATTTGAGATATATTTGAATAAAAAAGTTTAAAATATTTTATAAAACTTAGGAAACACTTTCTGTTTAAGTATGGTCTCTTCTGTTGTGAAACAGCGATGGAAAATTTTCTGTGTCCGCCCTGTTTTATTGGATTGTGAAGAAAGTAAAACAACGCCTGATTTTCCAAATTTTCTTAATGCATTTTTTGACAAAATTTTTAGTTTTTACGGTATGGCGAATTAGATGTACATCAGTACATAAAGCAAAAAGTTTTTTTTTTATGTGAGAAAAACTCGAAAAGAAGAAATTTCTAAGGAGCAAACTTCCTCCCTGAAATCTAAATATAATTTAACCATAAAACTAATAGCTGACTAATGTTTTATTGACTAACCATTACATTATGTAAGACAAGCTAAATAAATTTATCTTTCGCGTGTCAAATTTAGTACTACTTAGCTCTAATTTCGGGCAAAGCGATTTTGGTGATACGGTAAGAAAATTCGGTGAATCAAAAGACTATAGTTGAAAAACAGATGAGTTTTAATCAGTGGTGTTGTGAAGATCTTTTAAAATTATAGCATTCAACTAAACTCACAATTGCAGGGGCAAGTGGATAAAGGTGATATGTGATAGTTTTTTAAATTTCTATAAAAACCTTTAAAAAAACGTTGTGTTACATTTTTTTATGAATTTTTCTGCCCGAGTAAAACGGGGTCATATTCTTTTAACACATTGAGAGATTCTATTAATTGAAAAATGAAAAACACAACACTTTTTGAAAGTTTTTCTTGAAAACTGTCACATATCACCTTTATCCACTTGCCCCTTCAATTCAACACTACTACAACATTTTCTAAAGTTATGAATAATAAATAAATAAACACGCAAACAAGCGCACATTTTTAACACATAAATAACTACAGAAATTCATTTACTTTCCTAAAAGATACTCGCCTTACAAGAAAAAACATAATCTCTGTAGGGAGTTTGAAAAAAAAAAAACAAATCTATTACCGAAAAGGTGACAGGATTTCCTCTTTTACCAAAGCCGCAATCATGATAAAAGTCGGATCTGACCTAATCATAGATCGTGTGGTCCATCAGACGCCAGATTATAAGTTAGTGATTCTGTTTGTTGGCAAAAATACGTTCTTTAGAACGAATTCGAACGTAACTAATGAAGAGCATAGGGGGGAATTTAACGCCAGTCCCGTCATTTGGAACCACCTCTTCGTGCGTATCAGCTACTGCAGCTTTTTCTTTTTCCTTTCTTTCTTTTACTGTTCGTGAAGATTTTTCAACATAAACTTCCTTGTCGGTTTTCCTTCCTTATAATTCTTTCATGTACTATTATTATTGAAAAACATGTGGTTGATACATAATGCTTTCAATTTTGTTCTTGGAACGGGTTGGTGTTCTTGTGCTGTGATCTTTCATGAAGTCGATTCTTGCATACTAATACTATGTAATATATTATTTGAGTTTAACTTTATGGGAGGTAAAGAAAAGAAACAGAATTTCCATTTTTCTGAACTTTATTTTCTTTTTCATTTTTTCTATCTTCATCTTTTCGTTCTTTTTTATTCTATTTTCTTCGAGTGGTTGGGAGTTCTTTGGGTTCTATGCATGGGGTTTTTGTTATTACAATTTTTTCAACACACATTAATTTTTTGCACAATTTACTACGAATACAACAGCTGCTGAAGTATTTAGGCTTCCTTCACCCTCACTTAAAATTCAACTGATTTTAATAGCTTTTTTTTTCCTTGCTTTCCATCAACATTCTTGCCAAGTAGTACATATTCGTGCTTCACATAATTATTGCATCGTTTTCTTTTCCGAAAAAAAAAATGTTTGGTAGGAGTACGTACATTCAAAAATGCAAAAAATGGGACAAAAGTCGTTACATCCGTTGCACTCTGTTATTGACTTTTTGACTTCATTACAAAAAAAAAGTCGGTCCACTTGGATTTGTAACTATTCTCAATTTCTCCATTTTTCCAGTAATGTGCTAAAACTTGAAAATGCTTATTTTAAGCTGTTTACTCTAAAACATATGATATACGCGTATTATGCATCATGTCTGTTTTTGTTTCCTTTTTTCCTGGATATTTCAAAAGTTAGCGTGCTACTTACGCACGAGAGTAAAAGTTATCTTTCTGAACCAGATAGCATATAAAAAACCAAGCCATATTTTGAAGTGTTTGCTTCTCGCATTTTGTGAAATAAAACTCTTCCGCACATGTCAAATGCATTCCAAGTTACTCAGCTCTGAGGAGCGCAGCAGTTCAAGGAATTACGCACTAATCGCCTTACGCACTCATAATCAGGCAGGCGCCAATGGTAATCCAGCAGACGAACACGAGGTATCAATCCGAACGCGTCGGATCTCAAGTAGGCCTATTGAACCTCTCTTAGTTTCACGTCTCTGAAATCTGCTCTGAGTCTCCAAACAGGATTACGTCCTCTTGAAATCCTGACTTGGGCCATGCTTCCGGTAACAGAAATACATGGGAGCTCTCCTGGCTAAACTCGTGCACTTCAAGCGAATTGAGGTCTGAATGTAGAACCGAATTATTACACATTTTTGGTATTTGAAAATCATTGGGAACAATCCGACAATGCATCGTGTAACCATTTGGCAATACTTTTCATTTGTTTATTAAAAATAGTACGTCATTGTAGTAGGCTGAAGAACCGAATTATTACATTTTTGGTCTTGAAAAATCATTCGAGGGGGACCACATGGGAATCAAATCACCGCGCTCGCTGGTTGAAACCTTTCTGTAACCGATTAAAAGGATTTGTAACAGAAGGTAAGAATGTGGGCTGCGCAAAAGATATGCAAAGTAGATGTGGCCACGGTGGTCTAGAAGTAGAGTCTTCTCCTCGTAAGCAAGTGGTTGCGGGTTCGAATCTCGCCTTGCCCATGGATGTTATTTCATCCTTTCTGTGCCGTAAATCTGTCCTGTGGCTGTTAGGAGGCAAAGCGCATAGTACGCAGTCCTCATGTATGTCGAAGCTGATGGCTTCTGAAAAAAAAAAAAAAAACATTGGAAATAATCCGACAATGCATTGTGTAACCATTCGGAAATACTTTTCATATGTTTATTAAAAATAACCTGTCATAGTAGTAGGTTGAAAATACTACAAGGATAAGCTTTATATTTAACAGGAGCGGCTACAAAGGATAGGGGAGATCACCCTTCAATTGGGGGTCTGCTCACCGATAATGTTTCGACATTAAAGTTCTAAAATTGCAATTTTATGTGAGTTTTAAGGAAGTTGGGGGAAGAAGGTTTGGGGATCTGCCCAGAAATGTTTTGTAATTGAAGTCCGAATCATTTGTGATCGATATTTGTTACCAGTATACATTGTAAAATGTAAGATAGAAAAGCCAACCCTTGAAAAATGTCTAGATTCGTCCTCGATATTTACTTTTAGTCAAAAAGTATAAAATTCCAATAAAAGACATTGTATACTTTAAGATCTACTTTTAAGCACAGTATGTTATACTGCAACCGGTTGGCTACCGAATGAAGCTGGATTAGGCGATATAGTTCTGCATAAAGTTTCAAGCAACGAAAAGGTTTTACTATACGACAGGGTTCACACTAGTGCGTGCGATTGTGTGATTCCATGAAGTTTTTCTACTCTCCCACTCAAAAAAAAAAATCTTTTTTTTGCTCTACTTCTGCTCGGATTGAGGGAAAGCAATTATGATGCACTAGCGGTACCCGCACGGCTTTGCCCGTGGTATAAAATTAAAAGTTCATTTGTGAAAAAATGATATAGCAGAAAAAAATACTCTATTTTAGTTATAATTCAACTATAATTCCTTCAAAGTATGATATAAAAATTTGGTATGGACCCTACACTACTTCCTTTTACGTGTAAATTTCTTAGTAGATGCCTTAAGTGCTAAAATAGTGCTTGAAGTGAGTAAGATAACAATTCAAACATTTGCATCCCTAGTTTGCCACGAAACAATGCAAAAAAATGTTTTACAATGATTAATCTCCTAAATATCGCCGATTTTAACATCATTCAGTAGATTTTTCGCAAAATATCGCCAATAGCGCCAAATTGAACCCAAAAAAAAATTTTTTTTCGCTAAATTTATTGCCAACTTGGCGATATGTCGCCAAATTGGCGTCAAACACTTGGTGACCAAAAGCTTGGCGAGATATCGCCAAGTGGTCGCGCCAATTCATATCACTTTGGTCTGCATTGAAAGCCCTGATTACCCCATAAAAGGGGTAAATCACCCCCTTGGGGACATTCGAATGCAACCCCAAAGATAGGTGCACAAAAATAAGCGAAAAGAAAAAATAAGAAAAATTTTGTTGCTCACAGAAACCAACAGAAATCTTACCAAAGTTTAAAAGAAGAAGAAAGTTTTCTTTCCTAACTTCAAAAACAAAATAATACATTTTCCGAAATGACATACTTTAGAAAGAACGTTGCAATATCGCAATAAGATAGAAGTAAATATACTGAAATAGAATTGAATGCCAAATTGTAAAAAAGTCGCCAAAAAATTAATTTCTAATATTGTCTTTCATTATTTATTAAATGCAATTATTGCTGCAAATTACAGTCCAACAATAAATAATCACATTGCAAAAGTATATTTGGAGCAATTTTTTCTTTTAAACTCAACTGATCCTAAAAATTTTAAGTATTAGTCATAGAAATTTCGTGCATTATTCTTCACAATGATAATAAAAACAATAAACATCGACAAAGATCAACCAGCAAACGATAAATTAAAAGCTAAATTCGTTCACTCAAGCCATTTGCTGCAATTTATATTGAAATAAATTAATAATGAAGTAAAATATGTTTTGCAGACGATAAATTTAGAATGGTATCCTGTATTTTAAGGAAAGGACTCGATTTCTCATTTGATTGACAGGTGCCATCTTATCACGGTTTTTAATATTTCATTTGACTAATTTTAATAGGGCTTGGAGTTTGGATTGTTACAAAAACAAATACATTTTTAAAATTATTAAGGGAAAAAGAACGAAATAAAAACGTAACCATGGTAACAACATGAAAAGTTGATTTCCGTTGATAAAATAATTCATTTCATCTCTATTTTCAAACAAATTTTATTCGCGAGCAAAGCCATTTTAGAATCGTTTGGCTTGCTTTACTGAAGGTAAGCCTTGAATTTCGGGATTCTAAAAACAATTGTTACAGCTCTCCTGATGATCGTAGAAACTTCGAAAAAACGTCATTTTGTGCAGAAAATTTCAAGCTGTCGAATGACATAAGACTTGAAAATGTGTATGGAATATTTCTTCCCTATTTTATCGAATTTCCTCTAAGAATTCGAATAGAAAAAGAACGAAATGAAATGTTCGAAAAATCGCTTCGAGGTGCAAAACTACATGCTACAAACTAATTTTGTGCCAAGTGGCATGAAAATCGACCGAACGGTTTTGGCGCTACGCGCGTAACAGACAGACAGACAGAAAGAAAGAAAGAAAGAAGGACAGACAGAACCACCTTCAGCTTTATTATTAGTAGAGATTTATGAAGTCACCATCTCTGTGAAGAGCTTTGATCAGTACCTCGTTTTCCAAGGCGTCATTTCAGGTGAGCAATACATAAAGCAACGACTACACATAAATCTTATTTCCTTTCGTTAGTATCACACTCAAATTGCTCATTAAATTTTGAATATCATAGCATTTATTCAGTGAAGGCAATCAAAATACGTCAATAAAGTCACCGACCTGGTGAAGATTTTTGACTTGTACCAAGTTCTCCAAGACGTCATTTATGTTGAGAATTACATAATAAATACACATAAATTTTATTTCATTCTATTAATATTATAGTCAACTTGATTATTAAATGTCAAACATCAGAGCCCATATTCAATAAGGGCAATCAAAAGGCGTCTAAAAAGTCGCCAACCCGGTGAAGATGTTTGACTTGTAACACACTTTTCAAGACGTCATTTATCGCGAACATTACAAAAGCAATGCATACATATAAGTTCTTTTTAAATCTATTAGTATTATAGTCAAATTCACTATTGATCATTGAAAACCAGAACTGTTAAAGTCGCAAATTCGGTGATTCAAACAAAATACGTCAGTAAAGTGGCCAACCCGGTGCAGATTCTTGACTTGTACCACGCTTTCCAAGACGTCATTTATCGCGAAGGTATTACTCCCATAATAAGATCCCCCAGGATCAGAACAATGCTCATGTCCCAAAAACTAAAAATTAATGGCGCGGGCTTCTCCGTTGACAGCTGGCTGTTGGCGAAAAAGTGCCTCTCTTCTCTTTGTTGGAGAGAAGGAACCCCTTATTAGCGGATATGCTTATAATTCCATTAGAATGGAATTTGCGAGAGATTAATAGAAAATAATGAGTTTTTGTTACTACCTCTTTGATTTCGTGAAGGAAGGGTGTGGCAATGGAGAATTGGGAGATAACTTTTGAAGCAGAGAATAGTTTTCCAAGAACCCCACGAAGCGGATCGTTTCTTCCTTTGTCTGGAGGTTGCTCTGAAGTGGTATCGTGATTAGTAGATATTCATTTCGTCTGTTATCTGATCGCTTGGCGAAAAGTGGATTTTGCAACAGTCTTACCTAAGGATTCAATTATTTCTCTAAATTGCTGCTGAGTTTTTTTCTCTAACTTGGTGCTTGGTTCGTCATTCCATGAAATTTGGATTTTTTGTCAGATGCTTCGCTGAACGGACAATTAGTGAAAAATGTTTTTTTAAGAAGTTTCTCAGTTGTCTATTTTAAACGTAATTGGAGATTTCGAAAATTGTAAGGTTTGTATGGTGTATGCGTGGAATTCTTTTCACTACGAGAAAAAAGAAAAGGATGTTGAAAGTATTTTGTTATCATGTGAACTTTTGAAGACGTTTTTGAACTGTTTTCCTTGGAACTATTCTTTTCAGAAAATATTATAGGTTTGATCAATACACTGTAAAAAATGAATTTTGTTTTTACAGTATAATACAGCTAATTTTATAGTATAAAAATTGCTAATTTTACAGTAATAAACTAAAATTGCCACTTTTACAGTACTAAACTGTAAAATTGCTGCTTTTACAGTACTAAACTGCTAATTTAACAATTTATTACCGTGCATTTTACAGTTTTAGACCAGAACCTCTGCTGCCAGTTTTATACTGTTGTTTTTACAGTATAATACAGCTAAATTTTACGGCAATATACTGTAAAATTGCTAACTTCACAGTAAGAAACTGTGAAATTGCTAGTTTTACAGTTCACTACTGTGCATTTTACAGTTTTTAATTGAACCTCGGCTGCCAGTATTATACTGTAAGAACAACAGTTCATTTTTTGCAGTGTAGAAATGTAAATTATGGATTCTAATTATGTAAAAGAAAATTTAAAAGCAATTCCTGAAATATTTTAATAGATTTAAAGACTCACCACTATTTCTTTCCCTTTTGGGTTAATAAGTAACTGGGAAAATTTTTAAAAATATTTTTAGTAATTACAAGTGCCGCAAGAGGGGTGAAAAATGAAATGGTATTGTCAAGTTTCTCAATTTTTACGATAACAATTTTTATTTCCACTGAAATTGAAAAAAAGCATTTAAAAGTACTCAGTAAACGTAATAGTAACTACATTGAGAATTGAACTTGCTTATCTACAAAGTGCATACGTTATTACAGCATACGAGAGGGCTACCGTCCCCGCAAGATTACTGCAAAAAATAAGCTGTTGTTTTTACAGTATGACACTGAAAGCAGAGCTTTCAGTTTAAAACTGTAAAAGCACAGTAATAAACTGCAAAACCAGCTATTTTACAGGTTATCACTAAAACCAGCAATTTTACAGTTTATTACTCTAAAATTAGCAATTTTACAGTTTATTAACGTAAAATTACTATAAAATTAGCTGTATTACTGTAAAAACAGAAGTATATTACTAGCAGCTGAAGTTTTATTTTAAAGCTGTAAAATGCACTGTGATAAACTGCAAAACTAACCATTTTAGTTTATTAGTGTAAACTAGCTATTTTAGTTTATTAGTGTAAACTAGCAATTGCAGTTTACTACTGTAAAAATAACAATTTTACAGTTTATTACTGTAAAACTACTGTAATATTAGCTGTATTATACTGAAAAAACATCCATATTTACAGTGCTGCCGCTCACCAACCTTTGGAACTCTAAACAGTTCCATTAGGATCGCCTCGAGATCTAAACTCTGAGTTGTCTCGTTCGCTACATATTATATCAATACATTTAAAATCATATTTCGATTTATTTAGTATATTATGTGGTACAAAATATCTTACTTTACTCATAACATAAATTTGAAGAGAAACAGATTTTAATTTAAAAAAAAAAATATTACCATTTTCAGCCTCCATGGCACCATTTGAAATTTTGAGAAAGACCTATTGTTTTTCTAGTGTTAGTTTTAGACCAGATGTAAAAATTAAAGGAGTTGAGATTTAAGAAAACTTGAAAAATAAGAACTACTCTGCACTGCAAAAAATGAACTGTTGTTTTTACAGTATAATTCCTTCAGCCGAGGTTCCAATTTAAAATTGTAAAATGCACAGTAATAAACTGCAAAACTAGCAATTTCACAGTTTCTACTAAAAGGTAAGCAATTTTACAGTTTATTACCATAAAATTTAGCTGTATTATACTGTAAAAAGAACCGTAAAATACTGGCAGTAGATGTTCCAGTTTAAAACTGTAAAATGCATTGTGATAAACTGTTAAATTAGAAATTTTTCAGTTTGGTACTGTAAAATTAACAATTTCACAGTTTAGTACTGTAAAATTAGCAATTTTTACAGTTTATTGCTATAAAATTAGCTGTATTATACTGGAAAAACAACCTTCATTTTTTACAGTGTAAATCTACATGTTTAATATTTCTGAACTCTACATATAGCCGCAATCCCGCATTGCTAAAATAAGACCACAAAAAAGCAGAATCCCTCTCAATCACATCGATTGTGTTGAAAGCAATGATTATAAAAACGAATCGCGATGGAAAAGGGTGTCTGATTTATCACAATCAAATATCATAGCACTTACAAAAACATTTTCCAAATCGATTTCTTGTTATACGTTTTCTGTTATCTCTTGTTTTCTTCGCTAACTAATCAATTTATCCCGAAAACTCAAGGAAAAAAATTAAAAAACTCCGCTTCTCATCCTTCTCTCCCAGAGTTCGTGACGGGATTGTGAGGCCGATTATCGATCATCGATCTCATAAAAACGCGATTCGCCAAGACAATGAGCCCTCGCCGCGAGAACAATAGAAAGGTCTCATTCGAAGCCTTTATTCATTAGGGTACAAGAGGCATTCGGAGCTACTTCAGACCGAAAAGGCCGTGCTCGGCAGCCCCCCGGGCTCCGCACGATTTGAATTACGTAATGAATATCTTTAGAGGAGATGTGCTGAGTGAATTAAGAAAAAAGGGTTGTTGCCGATAATGACGATGAAGTTGTAAACTCACTGCACTGTAAAAATAAATGATGTTTTTACAGTATAATGCAGCTAATTTTATAGTAATAAACAAAAATTGCTAATTTTACAGTAGTAAATTGCAAAATTGCTAATTTTACAGTTTATCCCTGCTAAAAATGACACGTAGAGATCAATAAAAAAATTATACGTGGAAATGGCCAACGGATATCAATAGAGCTAAATCAGTAGAGGTCTACTGATATCAGTTGAACAAGATGCTATGGATCTCTATTGATATTCATAGATTCTACGGCTTTGTTCTACTGATATCACTAGACCTCTACTGATTTAGCTCTATTGATATCCGTTGGCCATTTCCCGCACATTTTTTTTTAATTCTATGATGCTATGGATCTTTATTGATATCTATAGATCCTACGGTTTTGTTCTATTGATGTCACTGAAAGATGCTATGGATCTTGTTTCGTTCGTTACTGATATCAATAGGTCTCTACTGATTTATCAGTATTGATATCCGTAATCCATTTCCCCCATACAAATTCTTTCTATTGATCTCTATGGGTCATTTTTTCTAGGGATAGAACTACTCAAACAAGGTGGTGTGTCATTGCACAAGTGGTGCGCAAAATATCCAGCGGAACAAAAGTGATATATGCTGAAGTAAATGCACCCATAGCTCGATCATAGCATCCTAAGATTGCAGTTTCGCCTTTATTGGGGACTCCAGAGTTAAGAATAGAGAATGATCGAGCCGGAGGCAAAAATCTTCTTAATGTAGCTAAGATAGCCAACAAACTGGTAGATAAAGTGAATTTATCTGTTTATACGTTACGTTATTTATATGTTTATCTACATTAAAGTCTCAAATTTTAATGGATATGCATCGAGACTCATTATGCATCACATGGAAATGTATGGAAAAGACCCTCAAAGTAATGATTCTTAGATTAAAGACAAACTTATTTATGGAACTTCAAATGCTCCATTTTTCACAATGAGCACAATGTAGTACAATTTACACATGAAGAGGCCATTTTTTTTTGTATCCAGTTTAAAGAATAAAAATGTGTTTTTCTTTAATCAACTTTTTTAAAAATTATCTTTGAAATGAATGGTTGAACCATATGTCTGTGATGATTTGAAAGAAAACTATTGATTTTTTTCAAACATAAAGGGAAAAAAAATTACTAGCATAATCTATGAATCTGTAATATCAGATTTTAATAAAATATAAAAAAAACTTTTTAAATTTAAAGACTATTTCTGTCCGCTCATTCGAACTTAAAAGTATGAAATAAACTAAGTATTTGATATAGTGATTATAGTGTTCAGAAATTTCAGTTCATTTTTATGTATTTATATTTACGTTAATGCTAATGCAGTCAATATAATAAGTAATTCTTTTCTTGATTATAATGCTTAAAAATTCCAGCTCATCTTGATATATTTATATTTACGTTAATGCTAAAGCAGCCAATAAAGTTTTAATTAAAAATTTGATTAGATTGATTGTTTTAGGCCCACGAAAGATCTAGGGGATGCTGTGTGTTTGATCTATTTAGTGAGATGAATAATATCAACAAAAAAAAAGGTAAAAATTATCAACTTAAAATAAATGGCTAGAAGTAGTTTCCTTTCGTGCCTTCCCAAAAAACAAACGACTAAAATATACTGTGATTGCCCACTGGTTCAGAATGTTCCTTTCTGAATTCTTGTTCCTTCTTTCATTTCAACTCCCCCCCCCCCCCCGAAAAAAAACTGTCTCCAACCGTTTCGGGTTACATTTTTTTTTTTTTTTTTTTTGAATAATTAAATATACGTATCACTTAACATTTGTTAACTGTCATGTCCCAAATGCTAGCTTCTAACGTTGTTGTGAATTTTTGAAAATTAAATTGTATTTAAGTGTTCATTCATCCCTAGTCATTAAATAGTGAGAAAAAATAAGTTAATAAAATTTTAACTTCTTTGAGTTGTAAAAGCTTCATATGAAGGTCGTATTAAACAATAATCTGACGAGAAAATTAAGAAATTAGTGGAACTGATACAATCTATGTAATGTAATGCATTAATTCTTATCATGTCAGCTACTTCCTATTTTAAGTCTTCAAATTATAACACATTGCTTCAAGCGTCTCTAATTTTGTAATGAATCTACAGCAAAAAGCGAACAGAAACATGTTTCATCATCTATTGTATTGAAAAATTCCCTCAAGTAGACCATTAATCACCAACCGCGTGAAATGTGCAAAGAAATTTACATCCCAGAGGAGTGAAAAATTCCCTGCGTGATATTGAATCGTTGCTGTGTCGAAACATCTGCACCGAAAACCATTCACGAGCCCATCGTATCATCCCCTCACACCAAGGTGTGCAAATTTCTCACTGTTTTTTTTTATTCCCCCATCCATTGCGCCCTCACACGAGCATGCCAAATTAGGGGCATTTCGCAGCGTCCGCCCTGCTGTGGGAAAAAATAGAAACAGTGTGACGCACTCCCATGTCCACTTAGCTGGGGCCACTGCGTTACAGAGGAGCCGACGCTTCCGACATTTTTGTTCTAAGAGAACTAGTTTCTGCAGAGTTGGAGTCGGACTGATTTTTGGGTGAAAAGAGTCGGAGTTGGAGTCAGAATAGGGGATTTTCCCTCTGAGTCCGCATCTCTTCCAGTGCCGAGGGGTCAGAGTCGAGTTGGATTGATTTTGGGTCAAAGACGTCAGAGTTGGAGTCGGGAGTTGAAGAGGTCTGAGTTGAAGAGCTTTAAGATCCCAGAATTTGAACCTGTCCTTTTCGCTCAGAGTTCACTTTTCTATCAGTGCTGCGGAGTTAGAGTCGGAGTCGAAGTTGGTCTGATTTTGAGTTAGTGAAGTCGGAATCTGGACTTTACTTTAAGATTCTCTCAATCAGAGTAGGAGCTGGAGTTGGCCATTTTCGCTTTGACCTCTTAATTCTACCAGTGCTTTGAAGTCAGTGTCGGAGTAGGAGTTCGACTGATTTGGCCAACTTAAAGTTGAAGTCTGTCATTTTTCCTCCAACTCCGCAGCCTTCGAAACTAAATGGTGTTGAAGAAAACTGGTGCCTGAGCTTCGGATGTGTAGCTTCGTTGATGCTTAAATATTGCCATCTACATAAGAAGATTTAATTATATTAGATTTAAAACAAGGGAGGTGTGAAAATGTGATTGCTCATAAGAAGCACTTCCCGATATGCTATTATTAAATTAAAGAAATATCCTATCGTTTGCCAGATTTCTTGAAAGTTGCGTCTTACTTAGTCTCAAAAATATTATTTTACGACGTAGCAACTAACGACTATAAAAGGCATTTTCAAATGCTTGAAACGAGGTAGTTTCAGGGACCTCCTTGGCTTCGAGGTGGAAGATTTGCTTCGAATGCCAGGGTCGTTGGTTCTATTTTCCCACCGAAGGCCGGGGTGTTATTTCTTCATTTTCTGCTGTAAATCTTCCTTTTTTTTTAAATACTAATAAAGAAGTTCAACCGACTAGAAGCAATAGCACCCCATATCTTCATAAAGATTATTAGCTTTATCATGACAACAACAAGGCTGGCTCCAGGCCTGTCCTTTCGAATTTTACAAAGGGGGGGGGGGGCATGTTTGATCGGAAACCAATCAAAACCACACCCACTGAAATGAAAATTATAATTTTTTCCAAGTTGAGGGGGGGCGTGCATTTGACTCCCAGACCTCCACCCCGCCCCCTAAATAATGGGTCCACAGAACTGTTTGGAAACCAAAATGTCGGACATGGCGGCCTGTCCTCTAAAACAGCTCTACACTTAGCCCATTATCACGTGATGTGTGAGAATGAAAATCCCCCGCCACACAATGGCAGGCAGTTTTCATTACATTTGCATTTTTCTTTCTTTGATTGTGTTTTTGTTCTCGGTCGTCATTTTCGCTTCACCCTCTCAATGCGGGATGGGGGGGGGGGGGTAGGAAATATGCTCAGCACTTGACCTCCCCGAACCGGTATTTGATTGATTATGGATTGGGCTCAGGTGATTTTTTAACAGACAGCCCAAACAGTAAAAACATCGTTTATTTTCTTATGCCTGACGTAAAGAATGACGGGCACAGTCACGAGCAAAAGCATGACTTTCGAAACCGATTTCGTACGCTTGGAACCAGAGAGCCCGTAAGTCCAAGTCCTGTCTCGGGCTTAAGAATGCATAGTTGACAGCTAATTAGGCAATCTGTGAAAAGAGAAATGCCCCATTAGGCGAACTTTGAACTCTGGAAAGAATTTGTCTGAAATTTTGATGGCTAGTAATGTTAGTTTAACAAAGTGTTATGATGTTTTCGCTGAGGCAGCTGAAAAATCTTAACTTAAACAATAAAAGGGCTTAGGAAAACATATCATTTCTCACTTTCTTCAAGCCGGGTGTTTTTCGTTTTTTTGAATTATGATTATATTCTCAATGATGCCGAAAAAGTTCCTATTTAGATTCTTTGCTCTCTTCTTTTCTAAACCCATAGAATTACATCGGTAAAGATGCATTTAACTCTTATTCATTCTTTATACAGGGTGTTCTTAAAAACGATCCTATTTCTTAATTAAGATATTCTATAAAGTAAACAAATACACGAATGTTATTAATTTATTTTGTTTTGTGAATCTGTGATAAACATGTTGGCCCCCAGAAGTGAATCGTGACTGTCCCCTAAATCAGTAAATTCGCTAATCGCTACTGCATAGAATGAGGAACATATCGTCGGCACCATGCTAAAATAACGAATGAGAAAAAACGCTTTTTCAAGTTATTTTTTCAAGTTCGAATTTTACAAATCTTTAAAATTAAAATGATACCTTCGAACGATAGTTTTACACTTTGAGATATCTATAAAAATTTAAAAATTTAAAATAACCAAACGCGTCAAATGGGAAAAAATTACATTCAGTGTTTTAGCTCTCCTGAAAAGTGCCAATTTTCACATTCGTAATTTTAGCATGGTGCCGACGATATATAACACTAGGGATGTGATAAAGTTCAATATGTCAACCCTGAATATCAACGCACAGAAACCACAAAACGGAACACACCCTTTAGGTGATCAGCTGTGCTGCTGCTCATTTTGTCCACAATTCTTGCACGTAGCTGATACAGAATTGAGACTTTAACCTAGTACACAAAGGGTTTGATATAGCCCTCAAGCGAAGAAGTCAAGGGGCGTTAATGAGGTGAATTCATTAGATTGATAGCTGTTTCTGTGGTACTGCTGATGAACCACTTTATATGTTTTGCCACCCAGCTTCGGGGACGCGATGGCTATTCTGCAAAGGAAATCAGTTCTTCAAACATTTGGGGAAAAAATCAAGATTTTAGATTTTCATGAAAATGAATTATCATTTTAAGAATAAACTACACACCAAACACGATTTTTCCCTTGTAAATTGTTTAGCATCAAGGGGGTGAAAAAGAAACGTTAAGGAAAATTAGTGCAATTAAAAAAACGCCAGCCTATTTCAAGGTAATGAAGTGTTAGTAATAATGCTTATAGGCATCCCTATAAGGCTTGGTTTCAGAAAAGGAAAAATAAATTTAATAAAACTACGGCATCAAAGCTGCAATACGATTCAAGCCTTGGCCTCGTCTTACTCGACTCCTTCTTTTGCCACTTTCACCATTTTGCTTCACTTCAGCATAATTTTAAGATTTTTGGCTACTATTGAGCAAATTCAAAGTATCTCTTGTATGATCCAGCTTAATTACGTCCGTTTTCTAATAAAAATACCTCTAAATCATATTCTCAAAAAAGGGGGGGGGGAGAGAAAAAACAATAAACATCAAGCAAAGAATTCATCTTGTAGCTTTAGCTCTTTTATTTCTCAGTTTTCAATTTTCTCTCCAATATGAAAGCTTTCACCAAGCTGAGAGAAATTTGTGTCTGACATTTGCAACTCGGACACTTTCGATTTGCTACAAGCAGTGAGTTATCAAAATGATTGCCAACACAAAATGTCTTTTACATTTAAACTTCACATATCAATTTTCGTTTTGTTTATTTTGGAGAGCTCGGCAGGTGATATTTTTCTTAAACTTTTGCCTCAGGGAAGCAAATGTTTTCCACCCGCTATTAGTCGTTTTCTCGTTTGAAAAATATGTGCTCTCGTTGCGTAGCAATAAACTTTAAATTGATTTTAACTGCTAATATAGTTTTGTTATAAAACTCTGTGATTTTGCATAGCTCTTTATTGTTATCCAATACATTTAAGAACTGTGGGTACGAGTCTCGCTTATTTTTACGATATTTTTGAGTTTTTTTTATAGATGACTGGATCATTTTAAATAATACTGTCTGTTTGTGTTTTGTGCGCCTGGCAGCCACGGACGCTTCCATCTGAAAAAAGAGAGATAGGTTTAGGATGCGCACTACCCGATGCCTTCAGCTTTTGTTCGCTTACTACTTCCGCGTTGCTTTTCCCCCCTATTTCGATTAAGTCCGAAGAGACTTGGCGCGTGCGCAGATGCGACGGAGGTCACACGAAAAAATTTTAGACAGTAAATACGTGATAAAACTTTTAGCATCGAAGAAAAATGCAATGTCATACTTTCAAGAGGAGGTTTTAACAATGAGATGTATAATTAAAATTATTGGAGGCAGCAACAGTTTCTCTTTTTCTTTCTTTTTTTTATTATTCTGTGAGCAGCAACAATGATTCATCATCCTATCTTAATATTCATAGACGTCTCATGAATTAAAAAAAAGGGTGTCCCCTTTTGTAAATGCTAGAAGATGTTATTGTGAAAATATGTTTCTCCTCAATAAAAAATAAATTACGTCTATACTGGATGTGTTCCGAAATCACATTTGTTCTG
>JAXGGA010012164.1:0-39706 GCA_038373865.1 Uloborus plumipes | reverse complement strand
GAATTAATTGATCATTTGTTTGATAAGGATACATTGCGTATATTGATCGTTTGAGGGATGGAGAATTTTCTTTTACTTATAGTGAAAGGGCGAAATAAATTGGGTAGTTATTTCTGAAAACTAATAAAAACACCAGTAAAGAAACTAATTATCACGGAAGAGGAGATTTTTACCTACAAAAATATTTGAGTTCGCTTATTGCAAGAAAATTTTGCTGCACTAAGTTCTTTTTTACAGTTTTTTTTTTTTTTTTTTTTTTTTTTCAGAAGCCATCAGCTTCAACATACATGAAGACTGCGTGCTATGCGCTTTGCCTCCTGACAAACACAGGACACATTTACGGCACAGAGAGGATGAAATAACATCCATGGGCAAGGCGGGATTCGAACCCGCGACCACTTGCTTACGAGGAGAGTACTCTACTTCTAGGCTCACGTGGCCCCCTGGTGCAGTAGTTAGACGATGATCTTTTGCCCCCAAAGGCGCAATTCTCCAGTCGGTGAAATTTCAAGAAGCAGAAAAATCGGCAGCGTCCATGTCGTACGTGTGTGTGGCATGCAAAAGATCCCCCAAGTACTCGTTTGGCTCTTTGACTGCTCTCGGTAAACTTAAACTCTTACCGCCTTATTCACCGTTAACCAAGTGTGGTTAAACCGGCCCTTAACCCGGAGTTACCGCCTACTTCGCATTCACCGTCAACTTTAACTACGCGCTTAACCACTCTTGACCACGCTTGGTTGGGAAAGTTAACCAAGCTCTATGAGCAAGGTTGACTCCCAACTAAGCGTGGTTGCAAAACTTAACGTGTGCTTTGTTCTCTGAGCATGCGCAATACATGTAAACGCGAATGCAAAAGATTGGGGATTTAAAAAACAGTAAATTAATCACGTGATCAACATTGACCAATAGGATGGCCGCGTACAGAACGTCATGAAGTTAAGTTGAGTAACGACGTGGTAGAGGAACTCCGCGTCATTTTTCGCCGGTGAAAACCAACTTTTTAACCGCGTGGTTAAAATCTTAATTCCGGGTTAAAGAACCTCGTGGTTTGAGGCCCGTGGTTAGGTTAACGGTGAAAAGGCAGTTAGTGCAGTTTCGCGTCAAGCAGAGCCCAGGTACTTCCATCTAGTTACAGAAATTGGGCGTCGAAATTCTCATGGTTATTTCATTCGCCAATAGTGGTGCTACATGAAAGAATCGATGTGCTGTATTGGGAAATCGCACTCGGTTTGCTAGAGGTAATGCCTCTAATACAGCCGAATTTAGGAGGGGAAAACAAGAAACATGCAGCGCAAACTAAGCTGCATAATTTAATTCCGTTGAACTTTCATACAGCATAGCTTACACTATCACAAATAGTGATTGCAAAACCGGTATACCGAATACCGGTATTTTGAGCTATTTTCCAATCTCGAAATTCGAAATACCGGTATTTACTGAGGCAAAATACCGGCATTTTCGGTATTAGCGAAAAAAAAATGTATAATTTTTAACCCATGAGCTTTTCATTTCATTTGTTATATATTTATTGTTACTTTACATGAGTATTTTTTTCATCGAAGGGACTCTACAAAAATAAATTGTTTGATGCCAAAATATCACTAAAAAACAAAAACTACTGATTCATAGAGAATCATTCTCAAGGAATAGCTTTTTTGTTGTCGCTTATATAAGCTGGTGTACTGTATCGCTATTTATCTCTATACTTGGCGCAAGGGCGGATCCAGAAATGTTCCAAGGGTGGGGCGATTCATTTTATTTTTCTTACTTGCCCATTTTTTTCGCCATGCATCCTTGTTAACACATGTTGATTACAAATGTTTTGGTCTTCCATTTCGAAAAATTTTCAGATCAGAGCCCCGAATCCCCACCCTTTCCCTTAATATCATCAAAGATCAACTAAAATTGCCTTTTTTGAACTTCAAAATCTAAAAACTGCTGGAGAAGAGTCCCTCAAGGGAGGGGCGATCGCCCCCATCGCCCCTCCCCTTGTATCCGCGCTTGACTTGGCGATATTTTCCTCTTGTCTTAGCACTTTTAGTTATTGCTTCAGTCAGCTTATTTTAAATTTATTGCCAAGTTGATTGTTCCTTTAGAGTGGCAACCATCATGAGAATCGAAATCAAAATGAAATCGCTGCAAATTTTTCAGCATATACAGGGTGTCCACTCCAATCGTGGACCAATAGCTAATTTCTAAACCGTTAGAGATAAGCATATAGTTAATTTAGGAAAAAATCTCCAAATTACGAAAGGAATTTTGGGTCTATTCAATGTTTTTCAAAAAATCAAATTTTGAAAGAGTTACGAAATTTAAATTTTTATACAGCCCCCCAGTCCTATCAATCATATTTAGTAAAACATTCTTGACACTGTAACGTTTCAAACTAAAAAAAAATCACTCTTCTACGACAAAAATTGACCGAGTTATGACGTTTTGAAAAAATCAAGATTTTGCATTGTTTCATGACGTCATCGAGAGATCGCTTTAGGGACCGTATGCGAAAATCCTTCAAAATCTTGATTTTCAAAACGTCATAACTCGGTCAATTTTTGTCGTAGAAGAGTGATTTTTTTTTAGTTTTAAACGTTACAGTGTCAAGAATGTTTTACTAAATATGATTAATAGGACTGGGGGGCTGTATAAAAATTTAAATTTCGTAACTCTTTCAAAATTTGATTTTTTGAAAAACATTGAATAGACCCAAAATCCTTTCGTAATTGGAGATTTTTCCTAATAAACTATATGCTTATCTCTAACGGTTTAGAAATTAGCTATTGGTCCACGATTGGAGTGGACACCCTGTATACATGGTTATCGAATCCCTGCATTGTCTTTGCATTCGTTACGTTATGGTAGTTATGATATTGTGAGTTAGTGTTTTAAACTTTTGAACATTTAGTTTTTTTTTTTAATTGGTGAGTTTTATTGTCTGATTGTCTCACTGTACTTTGCTCAAAATATTTTTGACGCATAGTTTTCGAGTTTTACTTGTTCATAATGGATAATGATGAATTCAAAGAGCATAAAAAATCATCTGACATTTCTTCGACTTGGTTTTACTATTTATATGATGAAAAAAACATGCTAGCAAAATGCAAAACATGTTCGAGGATCATCAAAGTTTTTGGAGGCAGCACAAGTGGACTACATACGCATCTGAAAACGCAACATAATATTAACTTGCTGAAACGAAAAGAGTCCGAGACAAGTTCTAACTCGCCTAGAAATGACATCAAATACCGGTATTCCGGTATTGGCGTTTTAAAAATACCGAATACCGGTATTGTGTTTTTGCTCCGGTATTGCAATCCCTAATCACAAACTCAACCCAGGAAACTTTTCCAGTTTTTTTTCTTTTTTCTACACTTCGTGTGGTATTTGTGAGTTGAAATTTCGTATTACCTTCCCTACATCAGCAAAAAAACTCAAAGTAAATCATAGTCCAGATAGTGTGAAAATTATAGCAACACACATGAAAGAATGGATGCTATATTGAAGGATCGCAGACGGTCTACAAGTGGTCACTCGGTCATTCTAATGGGGCTGCCTCTAATGCAACCCCATCAGAAAGAAAAGGAAAATAAAACATGCACCATTAAGTAAGTTGCTTGTTTTTTTTTCGTTGAATTTGCATACTGCATACCTGATACTGTCAAAAGCGTGACCCCCCCCCCCCCAAAAAAAAAAAAAAAATTCACATTTGGAATTTTTTGATATTTTTGTTGTATTTTTTGGGGGTATTTTTGGGTTACTAACCATTCCTTCTGTATTTCAACAATGAAGCTTGAGGTAAATTGTAGTTTAGTTACTGGAAAATTGTAGCACTAAACAGTGCGATATCAATTCATCGTATTTACGGCACACCATAAGAATATAGTGTGTTAGCTCTTTGTTGCACTCAAATGATAAAGAAACCAGGTTTGTGGAATCGAAGTAGTTTAGTCGGAGTCGGAGTGATTTTGACGTAACAGCGTTGGAGTTGGGTGTCGAAAACTTTAAAATTCCAAGAATCAGTTATTTTTTGTGTACCTTTGAGATTGTCTGTTTATTAGGAAGTTTTCTTCTACCTAAGAAATAAACTCATGCAATTGTTTTCTGAACCAATCTTCCTTTTAAGAAAAGCTAAATTTTATGAGCTGTTTGATATACGAAAACACCTTTTTCGATTTTCATATAATTTAACTTTGGAAAATTTTGCTAGTAAAAAAAAAAAAAAATCATAAGCATCAAAAGATTTTCATTAAATGCAGTTTTGTGATAAGAGGATGAAAGTACATGTGTTTGGGTTGGACTTATGAATCATTAATCCCCCCCCAGGGGGTAAGAGATTTAAGTAAAGATCGTGACTTTTTTTTTTTTTTTTTGAAATAGTTACCGCGATACCGTTTGTATACGCACAAAAATAATTAAATTAAGTGTAATCTTATTTTAAACATTGAAACAAGGCAGTCACTTTAAGTTTCCAAAATATTTTCCTCATGAAATTTTCGTATTGAATCTTGTCGGAAAAAATCTTCGCACATTCGTAAATTTACTTCATGTTGGTTGCATAATTTCCCTCGAGACTCACTGCGGATAGAGACTTTTGTTTATCAGGGTTTGGGGGCCAAACGCGGAGAATCATCGTACAGATTCTCTTCGCGGAACTTTTTGCAAAAATCTAAAAAACTGCTTAATGGCTGGGCTGGAAAGATTGTTATGTTCTTGTTCTGATTAAAGATCATGTCACTTAATTGAAGTCAACAACGAAGATAACGTAAAAAAAAGAATATGCACATTATTATTATAGAAAAACTATATTTGATAGTAAACTTTTAATATAGCAGATATGCGGTTTAAGAATTTCGCGGTTTAAAAAAAAAAAAAAACTACATGGTAAGTAAAAGACCTACGTGGGACAAATCATTCGTTTTCTAGTGTAAAGTAACATAAGTAAATAAATAAAAAAAATTTATAAACTTTATTTTCAAGCAGAATAAATGAACAAAAAACATTTTGCAGTAATTTATATGAATATTTCTAAAATGTGAAGTTTCATGGATAAGATTGAAAGAATAATTATTAACGGGGGGCTACCACCGTATCTAAGAATTTAAAGTTAATATAATATGAAGTACGATCAAAAAACTAAAAAGGGGAAAATTTATCTTCCACAGTACAATGTCACCTGATCCAAACTCCACGTATATAAAGTAATAGCTTACCTAACACTCCCTATTTACTAATCACAAAATGAGTAAAAATAATCGCAATTAAAAAGCAAACTGAATTGCTTTAAAATCATGATTTCGAACTGAAAAGAGTTATGAGATGTGGTTGAAGGGAGAAAAACACCTCCCATGCTCTGTTCACTGAAAAAATAGACGGAAAGTTAACAAAGGGATTACCAGAAGTTTTTTTTCCTTGGGGGATTTTTCTCTATAATATAAAAGTAAACCAACATTTGAACCAATATTTGCTTAAACTAGAAAGCAACTAAACTTGACACTGAACGTCACCACGGGAGGAGCCAATAAGAGTTCACAAGTAGTCAGCGATCTCCTCTAATTCGCCAAGTAGGCTGTGATGTTTTATTTAAGGCAGGTGATTCAAGTGAAACAGGTGATCGCAAATTACAATCGCTACTGGAAATGAATCACGTTAGAACGTTTCTTGATAAAAACATCGTGACGTCATCGTGACGTTTGCCTATGAAAAACGAGCTAGATAAAACGTTACAGCCTACTTGGCGAATAAGAGGAGATCACTGACTGCTTGTGAGCTCTTATTGGCTCCACCCGTAGTGACGTCAGTGCCAAGTTAAGTTGATGATAATGTAATTCACTTCCAGTAGCGATTGCAATTCGAAGCGATTGCAATGGTGTTTCACTTGAATCCTTGCCTAACTCGTTTTTCATAGGCTAACGTCACGCTGACGTCACGATATTTTTTTATCAAGAAACGTTGCAGAGTAGTATAGCACCGATTTGTTATGCTCCCCTTAAACACATGATTGACGCCACCGAATGGAGGAATTTTCTTGTTTCCATCTAATTTATTTTTTCTCATGAATGCAGTATAAGAAAAATCAAAAACTATTTTTCGGACTTTTTTTATGTTTTGCAAAAATGACCACCGTTGCCAAAATAGAAAACGTAAAACGGAGATTTTAAAGTGAACTTTATAGTGGTGGAAACGTGTCAAACGACATCACTAGCTCTATTTAACCTCATTAGTATACTAATCTCCTCTTCCGATTTCCAAAAGGGGGATTTCAAAAGGAGCTTCAGCATGTACAAAAGGTAAAGTGTGGGGATAATGGAGTATAATTAATTTATTAGAATAGAATACCCTAATTGGTGTTGCGGTGGAATCCACAAATCCGCACCATTAACTTGGGAAGATATCTCACTTGTTGCTTTAATGAAAACCGTAGACATCACTAACAGTACAGCTGATTTTGTCATCGCTTTAATGAACACTGAGTGTTGAAGACAATTGTAGAGAACATTTATCAAGCATACATTATACAGTACAATGAGATCGAACCCTGGCCTGAGATTGTACACGCTTGCTTTGTGAGTGAACAAAATCTATGTAAGACTCATTCAAACCATTGTTTCTACTCAGCTAATTCAATTGACACTTCGAAACTTTTATGCAACTCAAGTGTAATGAAAAGCAAAAATTGCAGGGCAAATTTTGCTAACATAAGTTTAATATATCGTGAATGAGTCAAATAGGGGACAACGCTACAACGAGGTTCGACTTACGCGAAATAGCTATAACGTAAAATTTAAATGAGTAACGAATTTAAAAGTGCACTGTAAAAAATAAGTTTTTTTCCTGGACTTTTCAAGCAGAATTGACGGTTTAAAAACCATTTTGTTCACAAAATAGTTCAACCCCCCCACTGTTATGATTTATCAGAAAAACAAACTTCATTAAAAACAGTTCATTTTGTGCGCAAAGGAGTAAAAACCAAAAAGCAACGTCTAAAAGCACAAATAGGTCAAGTTAAAAATCGGCAATCATGTTTCAAAGGCATAAAGCCTCCTTCTTCAGTGCCAAGCAAGAAATGGAAAGAACCAAAGTACCAAGGGAGTTTAAATAGAAAAAGAGCAAAAGCTAGGCCAATCAGGTGTCAGCGTGTGCCGAGCCCAGATTTGGCGTTGCGTTATCAGAAAATTTAAAAGTATGAAGTAAAATTGGCGAGATGTGTGGAACTGCAAAGGATTTGTTACAAATATTACTTAAATTTTTGTGAACATAAAAGGCTTCTAAGAAATCTAACTCGCCAACAGTTGAAGGTCTGCAAATAATTTTAGCCTCGAGAAAACAAATCTATGGCCTGTGTCCCAACAGTATTTCGCAACTGAGGATTTTGAAAGTTCTTTCTTTTTAACATAGCTTTCGTGTTCCTTTAATCTAAATTTAGCGCCCGTCTCGTCTGTCCGACGTATCCAATTTGACATTCACAGTTTATGTGATAACGTGCTTCGGTTCTTTCTATTTCTTGCTTGGCACTGAAGATGGAGGCTTTATATCTTTAAAACATGTTTGCCGATTTTGAACTTGACCTATTGTGCTTTTAGACGTTGCTTTTTGGTTTTTAAACAAACTTTAATTGGCCCTCTTTCGAACCAAATAGATTCATTTCTTAAGCAATAGTAATAATATTATACTAACATTTTTAAAAACACGCCCGGACAGATTCTGTATGGAAAATGACGAGTTTATAGAGAATCGCCCACATGACTTTAGTGTAAAAACATAGAGGAGTTAATTAACATAAGCTGACATTAAATTTATTCCTTCAAACCATTAGGCACTATATTTTGCAAGTTTCATTTATTATACGAAGTACTGATGAAAACAATCAAGAGCAGCACAAATTAGGAAACCTACACGAAAGTAGTCGTAAAGTTCTTAACCCTTTTTAAGGCGGTGGTAAATATCTTACCACTACTTTACGCACTAGAAACGCACTAAAGTTTTATGTACTACATGTAATGTTATATTGTGAGCTGCTCCATGTTTCATGTCGTTACATCAGACAAACTAAAAATATTTTTAGTGATTTACATTGTATTTAGTTTTTCTATAACTTATTTCAGCGTAACTAAAAAATTCATGCGTAACTAAAAAATGAGTAATTTGAAATAAGTAATGACGAATAGTTTTACAAGGAATGCATATTTACTTGCGAAATTATTTGCATTTTACATTTATTCTATTGAATAAAGCAGTGAAATGTCATTGCTTGTAATGGACGGTGGTTAACTTTACTCACCCCTCTTAAAAACAGAAGCCACAACAACAAAATTTAAAAAAATACATTTTTTGGTCATAAACGAGCTTCATTTATCTATTTATAATGCAAAATGTGGACTTTGGAGAAAAACGGCTTGTGCCCGTTAAAGGGTTAAAGTTATATATTTTTATAGCGAATCTGAATACCTTACTTCATATTTCTATTTTTTTAAAACTGTTCAATAGATATTAGATTTTTAATTGATTTTATCAAACTGCTAAGCTATAACTTAACGATGCACAAAGCTTCCGTTGGCGCTCTTTTATAAATTCTTAAGGGAAAACGGGCTATAAAAAAGCAAACATGCGAATATTTATCTTTCCTACCAATTCAAAAATGGCAGGCGGATTTAAAGAGACTTTTACTTAACGCATTGAGTTTCTCGTCTTGTAGTTAATGATTTTACTTGAAATATTTATCAAACGCTTTTGCTAGCATCATTTGTTTGATTTTAAACCTTTGAAAGTAAGTTACTCTAAAGATAAATATTTGACACGAAAAGGAAATATCTTAGGAAAATTATTCAAAACATATTTTGCATATGTTTATGCAAACAGAATTCCGAATATTGCATTTTAAAACTCAAGACATTTTCCACTCAACTGAAAACTAATTATGGAACTATATCAATTCGAGATTTAAAATTTGTTTAATGGACAAACAATTGATGCTAACAAAATTTGGTACAGCAAGCAGTATTAAAATGTATGTAAACATAACATGATGCATGTGATTGGCAGACATTTCATTCACTTTTTATAAATGAGAAATTCAACAAATATCGTAAAGAAATTAATCATAGATTGCTGGAAGAGGTGGGCGAATAATTTGATTCCTAATAAAATAAATGTCATTGATAAAACTAACTAATTACTATTTGATCTGCAGCGTTTAGTAAAGAAATAAGGGTTTTTTCCTGAAAGTTTTGCAATTCGCGAAGCTTTTCGATTTGTATCTGTTACTTAAGGGGTCTAGGGAGTCTTAAAATGAAAAATTTTCGATTTTCTGGAAAAAATATATGAAGGGACAGGGAGAAGGAAGATGAAAGTGACCAAAAAGCGATTTCGAGAAAAACGAAGAACAAAGTTTGATTTCTCGTAGCTCCTTATGTAGATTTTCGAGTTTTCATGCACATTTCGGTCGCTTCTCATCTTTTCCCCCTTGTTTCCCCTCTTCTACATGATGATACTAGTCCTTCATAGCCCCTAGATAGCGCTAAAATCTCAAAATTGACGAAAAAATGACTTTCATCTTTTTTCCCCCTGGCCCTTCATATGTCATGTAGGATTTAATTCTGAACAGTTTTATACCTCATTTCTTACTATAGGCAAAAAACTTTTTGAGTTATCATAAAAAAAATTTAACTATCCCCAAGTTTAATGTTAACAGCAGCTACTCAAACCTCTTTTTCTCAGAAGTCTGTTTTACGTTTTGCGTGCATGATATCTCAAAAAGTGTTTCATTTATTTTTAAAAAAATTGCATGCACATACGTATAGCCTATCTCAACAATCTGAACCTAAATTTTTCTCAAATATCAAACTTAATATTTCAGAAAAAAGTTAAATCTCCCCAAAGTTTGGTAAACTTTGATTCCTAGTTTTAAAATTTTAATAAAAACATTTATTAATATTTTTTGAACTTAACATTAGATTCAGATTGTTGAGATAATCTATACGTACGTGCATGCAAAATTTCAAAAAAATAAATGAAACACTTTTTGAGATATCATGCACTCAAAACGTAAAACCGACTTCTGAGAAAAAGAGGTTTGAGTAGCTGCTGTTAACATTAAACTCATTCGAGATAGTTAAATTTTTGTTACGATAACTCAAAAAGTTTTTCGCCTATGGTAAAAAATGAGGTACCAAACTGTTCAGAATTAAATCCTATATGACATATATTTTTTCCAGAAAATCGAAAATTTTTCATTTTAAGACTCCCTAGACGCTTTAATCAAAAATTCCCTTTTATGAATGAAAAAATTACAGAGAATAAATTATTTATGCCATTTTTTCTTTTACTTGCAAATTTTTATAATAAAATGACATCGAAGCGTAAAGAAGATAATCTAAAAATTTTAAAATTGATTGCAAAGGAGATTTTTCCATACTTGCTGCAGGTTCATCAATAGGAGGGTCATTTGAACTGCCCCCCAATGACTTCGGGAAACAACGGTATTTTCACGTATGTGGCTGTGATTTTGCTGTTTTTGGAACAATTTACATTAATTGTGCCCCCTTTGCCCATCCCCCCCCCCCCCCACACTCCATTTTTATTTGAGAGAGGTGGAAAAAATACCAGTCAAAAGAAAATCACTGGTATATTTTTAGCTGAAAGAGATGGAAAAACATACTACTGAAAAGAAAATCACAGGTAGAGAAGTTTTAGTAGAAAAAGGTTAATAAAAAGTAAGTAAAAAGACAATTACAGTTACATTTTGAGTTGAGAATGGTGAAAAAGAAAAAAAAAGAAAACAGTGAAAAGAAAATTACTGTGATATTTTTTTAGTTGAGAAAGATGGAAAAAATAACTGAAAAAAAATCATTGGTATACTTTTAGTTGAGAGAGGCTAAAGAAAAAGTGTTAAGATAATCAATGATGTATTTTTAGTTGGGAGAGATGGGAAAAAATATTAGCGAGGAAAAAAAAATCACTGGTATATTTCTAGTTGAGTGGTGAAAATAAAATCACTGATATATTTTTAGTTGCGAGAGGTGAAAAAATACCAGTGAAAAGAAAATCACTGTGATAATTTTTTAGTTCAGTGAACGGAAAGAAATACATGGGAAAAGAAAATCATTGCGATTTATTTTTAGTTGAGAGGTATTTAAAACAAAACAAATGAAAAGAAAATCAGTCATCTTTTTAGTTTTTATCTTGCTATTCAGTACATACAAAGCAAGATAAAATACTCATACACCTTGTTTTAAAAATAGCCCCGTTCTCAACGTAGCCAAGCATCAACAAGTTCACGGTACGGGGTCGGGCTAGAGACAGTTACCTTTCACAAATAAAGTCTTTCACGGAGCTTAAATTACGATTTTTGGAAGTATTATGCTGAAAGAATCTGCAATTTAGCACACCGCGGGGTACCTCCTCGAATCCCAATGAGCCGGGAAAAAAGACAAGACAAAGTGTTACTTAATATGCCGTCACTCAGACTGTCGCCTCACCGGAGTTGCCTGGTGACGTCGAACACGTCCAAGGGCAAATTATTCACAAAAATGCACAGAACTCGTTACTGTGGTGACCGTTTATTTTTATCAACTGAAAACGGATGGTTTTATAATTTAAGGGAATTGCATGTGTGTTGAACGAACAGAAAGAAAAGTTTTTCAGTCAGATTTTTGAAAGAACGTTTTGGGACAGACTAAAACAGATATGGATTAATTATGTAAAAATCGAAAAACAACGTCTAAAAGCACAAATGGGTCGAATTAAAATTGGCAAACATGTTTCGAAGGCATAAAGGCTCTTTCTTTAGTGCTAAGCAAGAAATGGAGAGAACCAAAGTATCGGGGGGACATGTTTGCCAATTTTAATTCGACCCATTTGTGCTTTTAGACGTTGTTTTTCAATTTTTACATTTTCGCACAAAGTGAGCTGTTTTTAATTAAATGGATTAATTAGTTCATGATTAAATCTGAATCATTATTATGTAACTAAATGGTTGATAGTAATCTAATTAGGTAATGATTCTATCACATTATCGTAATAACTGCATGTATCAAGCATGTAGAAAATTCCTTTTGTTCAGTTCGTTCATTTTGTCGAACAACTTATGTCGCCTTGGACTTAATACGAAAACGTAGACGAAATCACTCTGTCCACGAGTACTTGATTACTTATGTAATTACAATTTTCAAAAATTTTAAAAATATATCAATTGACCTCAGGCCCGTCATTTAGGGGGGCAGGGGGGGGGGTCAATTGCCCCCCCCTGGCTTTGAGAAATCAATGTATTTACATATAAGTAGGCGTGGTTTTTAATGTTTTCCGATGAAATTGCACTGTGTTTAGACCCTTTGCTTCCCCGTGGAAAAACTTGAAATGACGGTCCTGATTGACCTTCAACACAAGAAATGCTACATTACTGCATCTCCTTATCGAGCCAAAAAAAGTGCACATCATTTGAAGGGCAAGTGGACAAAGGTGATATGGTGACAATTTTTGAAACTTACTTTTTACCATGGATGAAGGTTGATAAGTCCATCAGTATCATGTCCCCTTAGTCACAGAAATAGTTGGTAACTAAGAATATGACCCTGTTTTACATGTTGAGAAAAAATCTATTAAAAAAAATAACGTTTTTTTTAAAGCTTTTTCTAGAAATTTTAAAAAATGTCACATATCACTTTTATCAAACTTCTTTCCCCTTCATTTTCAACGCCCCAAGAGGCTCCACCCCATTTTCAATCATGCGACTTTTGAAACCTCTCGTTTAAAAAGTATTTAAAGTAAAAAAAAAATAAATAAATAAAAGGCGTCAACTCAGATCAGAAGTACAAGACATCTAAGCCGAGAAACAACAGTAAGGTCCATCATACAGTTGTGAGGCGAGGGTACTGTTTTTTTTATGAACAGATTACCAATAGTTTTCGATAGAGTTTGTGAATGAAGAAAACACTCCCATTGCATGTCATTCGCCATTTTTGGTCGCTAGTTTTTTCTGTGCTTTACGTGGGTGTGTGGAACACGTTTTACTTTTCTTTTCAGTTTATGTTCTTTTTCCAGAAAATGTTCAGTATTTTAAGTTGAAAATATTTGTACAGCTAATTAAAAAAAAAATAAAAACTATATTTTCCTTCTTTAAAAGTGATTAGAATAAATAATTTAAATGCATCCTGTACAAAGAAAAAAACAGCGTGAGGCATCCAAAGAAGAAATGAGGATCAAATTGTCAATATTTTGTATACTTTTCTATATCAAGTGTGGGTGATGAAGGATAATCTGTTTTGAGGACAGGACGTAGCTCAGAAAATTTAATTGAATTAGTTAATTAAAAAAATCAGCCAATCGTAAAAGCCAGCTCTTTCAAAAAGGGGCTGGGGGGGGGGCGGTATTTGAAATTGAGATTAAAATCTTTATATCAATTACTTGTTAAGATGTTACGATGTGTAGAAAAAGAGGAAAGCATTCCCCAAAATATATGTAAACAACCTTTTAAATATACAGGGTGTCCACTCCAATCGTGGACCAATAGCTAATTTCTAAACCGTTAGAGATAAGCATATAGTTTATTTAGGAAAAAATCTCCAAATTACGAAAGGAATTTTGGGTCCATTCAATGTTTTTCAAAAAATCAAATTTTGAAAGAGTTACGACATTTAAATTTTTATACAGCCCCCGAGTCCTATCAATCATATTTAGCAAAACATTCTTGACACTGTAACGTTTAAAACTAAAAAAAATCACTCTTCTACCACAAAAATTGACCGAGTTATGACGTTTTGAAAAATCACGATTTTGCATTGTTTTATGACGTCATCGAGAGATCACTTAAGGGACCGTTTGCGAAATCCTTCAAAATCTTGATTTTTCAAAACGTCATAACTCGGTCAATTTTTGTGGTAGAAGAGTGATTTTTTTTAGTTTTAAACGTTACAGTGTCAAGAATGTTTTGCTAAATATGATTGATAGGACTCGGGGGCTGTATAAAAATTTAAATTTCGCAACTCTTTCAAAATTTGATTTTTTGAAAAACATTGAATGGACCCAAAATTCCTTTCGTAATTTGGAGATTTTTTCCTAAATAAACTATATGCTTATCTCTAACGGTTAAGAAATTAGCTATTGGTCCACGATTGGAGTGGACACCCTGTATTTTAAAGTTACAAACTTTCGGGTTTTTATTATTTTTACTAGCTTATTACCTGGCGTTTACCCGGTATTATGTTTAACTTATTTCATGCTAAACTGAAATAGATAGAGCCCTTAATTCATAATTATTGTTAATCGTAATCTTTGTTGGAAAATACTCATATTTAAATGTGTTTAATTTTATCAATTTGTATGCTTAAAGGCTTAACTCTATTACTCTATCTATTCAAAATTGAAAACGAAATGGCCATTTTGAGACAAAAAATTTGAATTTTTAGCTTTTTTGGATTTTTAAAAAAATTCAAAACTCCGCCTATGTGAATTCTAGTGCATGAAGGAACCTCAGTGCCAAGTTTGATGAAAATTCGATTAAAACTGTGGATTTGTATAAGGAACAAACAAGCAAGCATGCATGCATCCATTTTTATATATATAGATTAAGGTAGTAGTCTGGTAACTTAAGTTCAGAAAATTGAAAAAAAAAATTTTTTTGCCTAATTTGAAAGTACAATGTCTTGAGAGTATACTGTGAAAATTTCAGACAGAAATTCGAAACATTTCGGGAGTTATAACGAGTTTCCTAGAGCACCTCGGAGTTTGTTGTTGAATTTTAAACGCGTTTTTCTCAAAACACTGTTTTTCTGGTCGGCACGGGTCAGAACTTTTCTTCTACTGAACCGATTGCTTTCAAATTTTAACAGGCTCTTCTACACACTTATAGTTCTCGTCGGTACTAAAGATAATTTTTTTCACCCCTAACTTTTTATTTTACAGCCCTTTCTTAGCTAAAAAATAAAAAGACTTTTTTTTTTAAGTCCGCCATTTTGTTATTTACCCTTTAAATTTAACTTCAGTAGTTCCGACCAAAATGACATGTCTATAGATTAAGAATAATCAAGAATATTTGATTGATATACTTTAGAAGCAAATGTAATTTTAATACTTTATGTTGATGATATAGTAGTATTTTGTAAAAATAAAAAGTACTTAAATAATGTAATTGCCAGTCTTAAACCAAAATTTGATATCAAAGTTCTCGGTAGAACGCAAAAACTTTTAGGCGTTGAATTTGAGGAAAAAGACAATTCATTATTTATTCATCAACAAAGCTATATCGCTAAAGTATGTGAAAGTTATCGCAAATACAATTTTCCAACTGTTTCTTTACCAATTGCTGTAGGAATTGTACTTTCTAAAGACCAGTGTCCAAATTCTAAAGAAGAAACTGAAATGATGTCCAAATTACCTTATCGTAACATCTTAGGGCGCTTTTACACTTACCGACACGGCAACGATAAATCGTAAGCGATTGTCGTCATCCGACATTGGAGCACGCAAAATGCATTAAAATATGCTATGCGCTTTTCCATCTCCCGATTCCAGGACGATTCTGCCGTCTCCGACCGAACGCTGTCGTTTGTCGTCCCATTCGTGTCGGATGGCATCCGTCTCTCCTTTAAAATCGGGACGATACTCATCCATCTGTTTACTTTCTTCGAACTATATAGCAATTGCGTTTAAATTCGACATCTCTTTATTAATAAATATAAGCTTCAATTTGCAGACGATAAACAAAAGATGTAGCAATAAAACAATTTTATTCATTTTAGTTGGTATTTTGTTTCATTATTGTTGCTCAGACGATTTTTAATGCAACAAAAAAAAAACTCAAGTTTTCATTCTGACAGTGTTGGCGCCGCCGAGGGATAAATGGCGAATCTATTCGCAAAGAAGCGATGGTGTCAACGAAGAGACGATTGACAACGAAACATATTTGTTAACGAATTCTCTTCATTATAACGAAATGGGGATACACTCGCTTAGTACTAAAGAGCACTACAATTACGAAAACAAAACAAAACTATATTGCGACGACCAACTTATATCATGGCGAACTGTGGACTTAATTTTAAAAAGTTCTATGGCAAACTTTTGGGAGTTAGATCCGCCATTTATCGCTCTGCAATTCCAGCAGATAGTATGCGTTTCGTTCTTAGTAAACAAGGTGAGTGAGAATGTAATAAAGTTGTGAATATCATGCACTCAATATCGTATTTTTCATTTGTTTTCTTTTTCTGGAAGTAAAGTAAATATAACAGTCGTAATCTGATAAATGGAGGAGCCATAATAATATACGTGTGAGCACAGTGCTATCTCGAAATGAAATGCGATGGAAAATGACCCGTTCGGAGAAACGATATCGTTTGAGTGGAAAAGCAGTGCTATAAACGACACGACACGGTACTTATCGTTGCTGTATTACCGTCCGACTTTCGTCGTTGTCGTGTCGTCAAGTGTAAAAGCGCCCTTAGGTTGCATTTCCTTCATAGCAAATAGAACGCGCCCAGATTTATGTTACGCGGTAAACATCTTGTCACAGTTCCAATCTAATCCAGGTTTGTTTCACTGGAATGTTCTACTTAAACTTCTAGGCTATTTAAATTACACAAAATCTCTGAAACTGTGTTTGTCTAATGTTTCTAATTTAAAAATTGACCGTTTTAGCGATGCTAGTTTTGCATCTAGTCGCGATGATAGAATTTCGATTGGCGGAATGATTTTATTCATTGATCAATCGCCTATTATCTGGAAAACATTTAAACAGAAATGTGTTAGTTTATCGACTATGGAATCGGAGTATGTGTCTCTTACTGAAGCTGCAAAAGAATTAGTTTGGATTGTTCGCATAATAAAAGAATTGGTAAAATTTAAGTTTATTCACATGAAACCAAATTTCAATCTTCTTTGCGACAATCAAGCGGCTATTAATTTCTCAAATTCGCCGATAGAAAACAGTAGAACAAAACATATTGATATCAGGCTACATTTCTTACGAGACTTAATATCAGAAAATTTGTTTGAATTAAATTATGTAAATACCAAACAAAACTACGCGGATATTTTTACAAAACCAATGAATAAAGTTCAGTTGAACTCTTTTCTAAGAACTTTTCTGACTTGAAAAAAAAAAAAAAAAGTTTGAAAATCCAATTACACTAGTGTGTGTACTTGGGTAATTTTTTTTGTAAAAATGTTTATGTGTTATTAATTGTAATTTTCTTGCATGTATCTGACGGAAATTTGAGGCCTATTGCATTCAATTTCAACTGTATCTATGAGGATGGACCTTCGTCGGGGAGATGTTGACGGACCTGATCCAAATTCAATGTCCCGTTTCTGGAGATCCATGAGTTGGGAATAAGAATGGTTCGCAAGCCTCGGCTGTTCCTGTTTAGATTTTCGAGTTTTGTGAAAAAAAAAAAAAAAAAAACTCTTTTAGGAACTTTTTTGAACTTCACAGTTTTGGCAGGATTAGGGTTTCAAGATGTCAGGATGCAATGTTTGAAAATTTCTAATGTTATTTTTGTATTAATATGTTATGAGGTGATCTTGTATGCAAGAGGCGGGCCCTTGTTACGATTCGAGTTAATTTAATTTTCTAAAATGCATAATTTGCATATAATTTTTACTCGATCTTCGCTTTTCGTTCTTGCATCGAGATCACGTTACGCATATGCAAATTGCCGGCAGCATTTAAGCTCGCTACCGGCACTTTGCTGGGCTCTTACTTGTTTTTCAATTTGATCGGCGGCTCGGTTGAGTCGACCAATCTTTACACCGATAGTTTCGGCATTGTACCTTCATAATGAAATTCGTGCTGAAAGGTATTCATTGTAAATAAGTTCATCATGAATAAAGCAATTAGTTTTACTTTGGCTATTGTGTCACTGACGAGACTACAGGTTGGACTTTGTAAGCTGATCCAATACATGCAGCTTAACAATTTACAAGTGGGGAAAAAAAACTATTAATTGCTTTTGCAGTAAACTGTTAAAACTACAGATTGCACAAGGCGGCACCCCTGAGGGGTACCGCTTGACTCCCTTTGGCACCCTTGAAGGTGCCATTCGGCTCCATGTGGCCCCCTATGGGTGCCTTATGTCACACCATGGTTGATCCATGGCCAACGCCTCCTAAATACTAAATGCCTAGTATATTTGCTTCGCTACCGTCGAGATAGGTTCCACTTTGAACGCCACCTTGCGGCAATCCGATAATGCCGTTGTTATTTTTTGATTGGTTAATTTTTAAATTTAAATTCAGAAATGAACCAATCGTTGATTTTTCGAAGAACTCCGGCAGTGCTTTGTGAACCAAGGGCATTTTGCAGCTATTGGCGATGGATCCAAACAAATATTTGAATTAATTTTTTTGGTTGGTTGATTTTTAAGAATCAATCGTTAATTTCTCTTTCACGAAGAACTCCGGCAGATGGCAGTGTACCTTGAACCAAGGACGAAATTGCACTCTGTGCTAAAAGCCAGAAAGTTGCTGGCATTTAGCATTCAAGAGGCGTTGCCCATGGCACCCTAAGGAGCCAAATGGCACTTTCAAGGGTTCCATAAGGAATCAAGTGGCACCCCTCAGGGGGTGCCGCTAGTGCTACAACGTTTCACCCTTAAATGTGAATTGTACAGCCTGTAGTTTTAACAGTGTACTAAATCATGAAAGAAGTAAATACTTTTGAGTGATTAGAAATAAAAGAAAATAATACAACATTGAAGAGAACAAGGGCACAGGAATACGTCACAAGAAACGCCTTTTTCAATGCAAAACATGTGAGCAAGGACATAAAGACGTCCGACAATGCACCCATAGGCTCATTTTTTGCACTGAAAAAGCCTTTTCTTGAAACGGATTCCTCAGTATTTGTGCTTTTCCTCATACTAAACTAAAAATACCAGTATTTTACACAAAATATTCCCCTCAAACACTGCCATAGTCCTTAATACACATTCCATATAAGTTTATGCATAGATAAAATTTATTTATAGTTTGTACGTTATTGGGCTTTTGTACGTTAAGCAAAGTAGAAATAGATCTACCCTATACCAGTTTCTTTAAAAAAGTTTACTGAAGCGCAAAGTTTATGGGTCGGATTCGGAGAGATGGCAATTCCAGAACAGGGATGACTCAAAAAATAAAGTCTGCCACGGCTCTTTAATCACTCTTTTAAACGTGTCGGACTCTGTTCACCAGAATCTGTAATTTGAAAATTTCTTAAGTTCAATAAGTTATTTGTATTTTAGTTATCTCAAAATTTTTTAATAGAAGAGAGGGCGGGGGGGGGGGAGGAAAAGGAAATTCAAGAGCTGATTTAAAAGGGGTCAAACAATAGGTTAAATCTTTTATGTTATTAAATTTTTTTATGTTATATTATGTAACATAAAGTCATGTGAAACTTGTTTATTTTTTTATCAAACTCCATGTTTTACCTCATTTTGATGCTTATTTTGCCGGCTATTGACGGAAAATTGACCCACTATCGAAAAGTTGTTTTTCTTTCGTTTTGGTGTCAAAAAAACGTTTTTTTAACCAAAATAAGGAAGGGGGTTATAAATTTAGCGTGTCTGTTTATCTGTCTGTGGCACTCTAGCGTCTAAACGAATGAGGCAATTTTAAGGAATTTTTTTTGTTTGAAAGTAGTGTTGATCGAGAGTGTTCTTAGCTAGATCATGTCTTTGGGTGATATTAATTAAGGAGGATATTAGTTAAAAACCCTTGAAACGTTTTTCGCGATTTTTGAAGTGCAAAGATTCTTGGAAATTTAAAATAATGGTACCAGCAGAAAGAAAATAAAATACTGCGTTTGATAGAATGTCTTTGAAACGTCCATGTTATACAGAACGCAAATTATAAGTTTTTGAAATTAAATGCGGCTAAGCCTTTTTCACGCGATTGGAAACTGATGTCATTGTTGATCGACGAGGAAAGAAAACTCAATGATTTAAAATTTGTACCTCTAGCCAGTTTCTATTTTTTAATGGGGAAGTTTCCTTCAGTCAAAAGTACTACTTTTTGTTACTGAAACTGATAGAATGATATAAAAAAATAACATGGGCCCGGAAAATACTTCAATTTTCCCAAAAGTTTATTTTTTATTTTTTTTTAAATACCTTACCTTGAAAACGGGGCGTGGTTTTTGTGACGTCAGTGGTGCACCTAACAGCTCTCTTTCCAATAATAACACCAATTTGCTTGACTTGAGTTGTCCAGTCGCAGGAATCGGTGACGTCACGACCTTCGTCATTTCACTACAACCAATTAGATTTCGCGCTTACGTGCACCACTGACGTCATGCGCAGTTTTTTTTTTCGGAATGGCATCTGCGCACCGGTTTTGAAGCATGCTCTTTCAGAAAAAAATACTTTTGAAATTTCGGAAACTCCCCCGTTGTTAAAATACTTGTGAATGATATTAGTACACGGATTTTAAAAGGATTTTTAATATTTCCTCTTTATTCTACTTAACGCGACTAGTAAGGATTATTTTTCCTTATCCGTGTTTACCGTGTCCCCTCGAGAAAACAAAGACATTTAAACTTAAAATGCTTCCTGTGGCCATTGATGTTTAATTTAGTGTGAGGTCTTTAATCAGGGTCGGTTGTCTTTTAAATTGTTTATCAAAAGTCAATACTTGTTCTGTTTCTTATTACACATTGCGTCAACGTATAGCATCAGAAAACTAAGTTGCAGTGATGCGGTTGGACAGAGCGTTCCGCTAGAAATGGGAAGATCGTAAGTTCAATCCTGCTACGTGCTTCGTCGCTTTTGCTTGATCTTTTTTTCAACGCGTTTAATTTTGATCTAAATTCCCAAGAATATACAATTTAAACTCTTCGTAGGATTTTTAACCACAGTCGTACAGTTGCATTAAAACCAGAAAATAATCGAATTGCTGCGGTTGAGCGCGAATTCTCCGCTCGGGCAGGGGTGCCCACATTATGGCACAAAGTGCGCCATCAAAATGGGGGGGGGGTCTTTTAAACTAATTTACTTATTTATTTAAATTATTTATCAATTATTTTTTAAATTTAAATTATTTATTAATAATTATTTAAATTATTTACTGTTTTTTTTAATTAGTTTTTTTTTTGTGTGTGTGGGCTTAGAATGACGGGAAGGGGAAAAAAGCGAATCCTTTCTGCGCAAAATTAGTACTATTAAAAAATATGTAAAAAAAATAAGTTATAAATAAAAAAAATAATAATATTTAAAAAAATAAATGAAATAAAAAAGAGGGGTAAAAATAAAAATAAAAAAGCACAAAAAGGTTGTGAACAGTTTGGAGGGGGGAATTCGCGCCATTGAGCTTGAGGGGGATGAGTACCCCTGCACTCGGGCCAGCTAATTTCATAATATGACCGATAAATAGAATTTTGAAACTGAGAGAGTAGAAATTTAACAACTGAAACAGAAACAATTAACACATTAACTTCAAAAGACTTTTTTTTATGCTGCCTCCAGCCCTATTGTGCACAATTTATTTCCCCGTTTATCTTCCTTTCACAGGATTGTGGTTCTTTTGTTGACAAAATCCTTTCAAGCACAGATATGATTATCATTAACAAAGCTTGCGAAAACATGATCGGTATACTTGCGGTAAAAAAAAAAAATGTAATACAAGCAGGGAGTATGATAGTTTAGGGAATTCTGAAGGAGTTACGAACTAATTTCCCAGCTCTAACAAAAAGGAAAATAATAAGTAAAAGCTTCTCGAATACAATCTTTCTTCTTTCTTTTTTCATTTATTAATACCTTTGTATCAGGTATGGCATAAATGTTTCGTGGTAATGTATTTAGTTACGCTTCGTTTGAAACTCATAAGGCTCATGGAAGAAATGAAAATATTTTTCGTTAAGAAAAGGGTATAAAAGAATCTGTTTTAGTAGATTCTATGTGTGCAGTTGACATATTCAAAGAACTGTTATTAATGCAATAAGGGTTTGAAAGTGCTGTTGACATTAAATAAATCACTGAAAGTAAGTGATAGCTAAACCAACATTTCTGAGAGGAAAAAAAAATTCTTTGATAATAAACAAATTGTGTGTGCATGTAGTGGCTTCTTTTTTGTTGTATTTTTTTTTAAAGAAAAAAGAGGATTTTTCATTTCGGGACAACGCATTTTTCTCTAGTGCCTCTTGCAAGTAAGTGTAAAAAAAAAAGGTTTCTCTGTTTATTTCCCCATAGCCGATGCACTATTGAAGTTTCATCAGTTACCATTTCAGAGGCTGAAATTTATTACGTCGCTTTCATTTTCTAAAAATGAAATATTGAATTACTGTACCTAATTTACCATCCAAAAACTTTACTTGATTTCTCCTTGCAACACTATAGAGATATACTATAGATATGCAACACTATAAGATTGAAAACTATAAATTCGAAGCTAATTTCAAAGACTCTCACTCTTCCTAAAACATTTTACTTACATTTTATTAAAAGATTGATTTTCTCCGAAAATAAATTGCTTCAATCTGTGGCTCTCTTTGGCAAATTCAACGTCATTATCTCTTGCGAAGGGCATATCTTTAATCAATGCATCTTTTTCTAAATTAATTATCGCGGTACAACATTTTTGTAGTCGAAATTTTCTAATATCTCCGCTAATGGCGTATTAGTTTTCGCTTAATCTCTCTTGGGAGTAACAAACTTAAGTACATTGCAATGTCTACTTCGAAAATTGCATGGTAATATTCACTTAAGACATCCTATTGAAAATGATTGAACAGTCTTATTTTTAATACATAAGAATAGCAAATAAATAAATGAAGTTTTGAAATTTAAAACACTTTGAAATGTAGACATATTTCTAAACAAATAAAAATTAAAGCATTTTTAGCAGTGTGACCCAGGATTCTTATGTTGTGCTATTTCCATGTAAATAAAAATCAATGTGGTCTCTTAATTGTCTCTTTCTCTTTCATTCGATTAATTAAAAAGCATTCTAAAACGCTTTTTTCTAACCTTATTCATTAGTTATTGTACTAATTAACTTTTGTTAAACTTGCTCAGTCACTCATGAATGAGACGGGCATTTCAATTGATGCTAAACACAAAACTGAGCAATAGTAACTAAGCAGTTTTGTTAACGAAGTTGACGTGTTAGTTTCATAAATAAACTTAAGCAAGGGTGGATTTGTAGATTGTGGGCTTTGGAAACTTTTCAAATAATGCAGATTTTCGCGGCTTTCTTTGTTTCAAGTCATCCAGTTAAATGCACTTATAAAATAATATTCTTTAATTTTTTTTAATTTATTAACCCATTAATGCCTAGCTTTCCTTTTATGGGACGGTCTCAAAAAAGGGTCTGAATTTCCCAAAAGGAACATTTCAACCAAATAATAGTGTTCAATTAGTACCTTGGTATTGTTTCAATTCGTTATTAACAGATTGCAACACATAACCATTATAAAGTGTGTTCTGTTGCCGTTTTAATATGATCTTTGTCAAAAATGACATCGTTCACAATCTCAAGAAAAAAGCCTAGTTTTCAAAGTTATTCCCAGCTTCCCAGTTTATGTTAATTGCTGATTTTATTTCTTTTTATAAAATGTCTTTTTAAATATTATATCGTGGGCAGAAAAAAAAATAGTTAAAAAGTATGTACCCTCTGGGGTCTATCGTAACTTTTAAGGAACGATTTTTCTTTTCCTTAATAAAATATTTTTACATAATATTTTTTTTATTATTTTTCCTGTCCATTAAACACTGTTTGTAACCAGAATATAAAATATCCTTGAAAAAAAATGTCAGGCATTAATGACTTAATGATTTTTTTTTCTGCCGGAAAACTTTTGTAATGATCAGAGAACTGACTCAGATGCAGGAGGTTCCGGGTTCGGATCCTGGCTCGAGCAAGGATGTACTTTCTCTCTCCTGTTTTTGTCCTTTCTTTGCGTTGCAATGCTGTAAATGGTTGCCTGTAAACTGGTCCTTGTGGTATGTGAGTAGTGTGACAGTCGGACTTCACACCGTACGACAGTACAGTCAAAAAAAGTAGCAGCGCACACCAAATTACCAACCTCTCTGGGACACAAGATATTTATTTTTATTAACCCATACTATACCAGAAAGCAACTAAACTTGACACTAAACGTCACTACGGGCGGAGCCAATAAGAGCTCAGAAGCAGTTAAGGATCTCCTCTAATTCGCCAAGTAGGCTGTGACGTTTTATCTAGCTCGTTTTTCATTGGCTGACGTCACGACGCCAGTGTTAAGAAACCTTGCAGCGTAGTATAGGCGCACAAGAGCACCTCTTCCCCAGTGTCCAATAGGGTGGGGCGAAAAATAAAAAGTTTTTCAGATCAACTTCTAATAGTTGCCAAACGTTGTCTTTGGTGATAGTTAGCTTTTGTGCAAAATTTGAGAAAAATCCGTTAATATCTTCAGGGGGCGCAGCGATCGCAAAGTTTTATCATAGCTTTTATCGGGATTTTATGGTTAAAATATGAAAAACAATGTCGTTAACTAATCTCATTACATTTTTTTTTTACTCCTAAGATATATTCAAGCATTCAAAGCAAACGAAATAACTCACAAAAAATTAATTTATATGATATATTTATATTTCAAGCATTTAAAAAGAAACAAAAACGTAAGAAAAGTGATTTTTTTAAATATAAATATATCATATAAAATAATGTTTGTGAGTCATTTCATATGCTTTTAATGCATGAAAACATCTTTTGAGTAAAAAAAAACGCAAAGAGACTAGCTAAAGGCATTCTTGTTGATATTTTAACCATAAAATCCATAACAAAGCTATGGTAAAACTTTGCGATCGCAGCGCCCCCTGAAGATATTAACCGATTTTTCTCCAATTTTGTACAAAAGCTAACTATCACCAAAGACAACTTTTGGCAACTATTAGAAGTTGATCTGAAATACTTTTTATTTTTCGCCCCACCCTAGTGTCCAACTTTACTTGCACGAAATTGGACAGCTCCAGGTGCTAAGGAGTTCAAAGGCTAGGTGCTAAAAGGGAAAAAGCATGGCAAGCAACCGTTTTGTGCGCATGAAAAGTCGTTTTTTTCAATTAATGGTCCTCAATAACATTCCACTCTTTAGCTGCATGCACGAATTGAGTTTTGCCAAGGACTTTCCCAAAAGTGCAAACTTAAATTCACCTTTTCTAATTAAATGAGAAAATATAAACAAACTTTATCTTGTGCAAAAAAGCTCTTTTGAATGACATAAAATGCTAAGGATTGTGGGAAATATTTTGTTCTCTAAATAGCCAATTTGGGAGAAATTGTAAGGGAGAAAATTACAGAAAAAAAAATCTGAAGAACCTCTGGGTCCTTTGTTATTTTGTACCACATTTCAATTCTGCAGGTGCTATAGTGTCTCCTTGTTGTTCGACAGCCATGGACACAAAGACATAGAATATCTTTTTCGTTACGTTTTTAATTGAATCGGCAGTTTGAAGAAGGGAACGAAGACCAAAATTTCAAAATTGGGTTTTTTCGTGATTGTATATCTCCTACTGTGGATACACATGCTAGTGAGAAGAAAAGAACAAAAATCAACCTCCAACATTGATTGACGCAGCATTTAAATCTGTGAGTTGGTAGAAGAATGGAACAAGTCAGGTCTTTGTTCCCTTCTTCCAACTAATTACGCAAACCTAAGGCTAAGGAGCAGCACTGTTGCCGTGAATCTTTATCATTTGGTTGGATAACAAATTCTATCATAACCTACCTATTTTGTTTTGATAAAAAATTCAGTTTTGAAATTTCTTAGTGAAAGTTCGCAAATATGTCATCCATGTTTAATAAACATATTTTTGATTATTTTGTTGTCCTAATCAATTTTTTTAAATATTGTTACAATAATCTTTCATTAAACAAGGACTTTTTCAAACAAACATCATACCTGTAAGCTGTTTTACTTGAAAATCCCTATACCATCGCATTAGTTTCAAGAAGGGAACAAATCCAACGACTTTGATGGCCCGTAAATCCTTACATACAATAGATAAACTCAAAATGTAAAATACATCCAATTACTTTAAAGGTAGATAATGCTACAAATGAATCAGAAAAAAAATAAAAAAATAATTCAGTATTTTAGAAGGTTTTTTTCGATTTCTCGAAAAACTACTTTTTGGATTTGTTCCCTTCTTGAAACTGCCGATTCAATTGTGAAACATTGAGGGTAAGCAGGAACTATGGCCATCTGATTTATGAATCAAATAAAATACGACAGATGTACTAGTTTAGTTAAAAATTAATTTATTAAAAATAATACTTTCTGAATAATGATTTGTGATATTTCTTTTCAGGCGAATACATAATCTATAGAAAACCTGAGGCAGTGTCTAATGATTTAAAAAGAATATTAATTATTACTAACTTTTTAAAACCTCATGACAAAAAACTGAAATTAATAACCTCTTTTTCGGAAATTAAAAAAATCAATACGGAATTATTATTACATTTTATCACCTGTCATACAAGGTTCTAAGACCTTGATTTTCAAGACATTTTTCTTCCTCGTTTCTTATGGATAGCCTTTAGAACTAATGCTCAGAAACGAGATATTCCAGATTTATATATTCATTCTTTTTACATTTCAATGTTTTTGATGAATTAACTGGCGTTTTAATTTCCTTATTATAAGCATTTTTTGTATTTTGGACGAGGATTATATTGGCGACATTTTTCTAGGATACATTCTTCAATCCCGGCAACCCTGTAACAGGAAGAGGTGTGTCGCGTTAAGCTATCAGTGACAACCTCACACCCACGGGTGTCTCAGAGTTGGCATCAGAGAAAATGGCGATAGCTCCGTGATCGGAATAAACAAACAGGAGGGTACCCCAAATCACTTTTTGATTGCCGAGTAGAAAATCGATATTTGATAGACTCATTCATTAATCGATTATGAGTGTTTGGATACATGACGGGAATTATACAACCAAAATTCATCTTGAAGCAGAAATAAGAGAGGAAGATAAGTTTCAAATAAGATGAAAGAAATGTTAGTTTTTCCTATTTTTAATCTCCAGTTTTAGGATATTTCTCCTTCTGAATACAAAGCTTTGACGTAAGTAGTGCTCGTTGCATACAAATCAGGAATGGTTCCGTTTTTTAAAAAAAATTCTCCCCCATTAGTTAAAATTGTAAAATTAACCATGTATTTATCTTCAAATTGATTTTCAGTTAGTATTAATACAGTAAAACTTTTAACGATTCGCTAGTGGCAATCGATTTTTTTTTAAATATCAGTAAGTGAAGGATCAGTGGCTGATCGGAGGAAAGCACTAGCTCTGACAGCTGTCTTAGTGCAATGATACAGGTTGCGGGTTCAATTCCCACCAGTGTCTTGAGTGTTATTTTTAATTTACTTATTTATTTTTTTATTTGTAAAATTTCATTCTGACTTGTGCTGTGTAGAACTACCCATATGGTAAGGTAAATCGGCGGTAATATTAATAGTCATAAAAATGATAATTATAAAACAAAATCAGTTGAGGAAACCGATATAATATATATTTTTGGTCGGTACCGTTCGTGGCGACACATGGTAGAACCAAGAATATTTCGTGGAGTGAGCAAACACTTAAGTTTGAAGAGAGCGGCTCCTGTGAGAGTGAAGTTCCTAACTAGCCACGATTGACGACAGTGAAACTTTCATAATTTAGGCATAGCTCTGACGGGGAGGAAAATGCTCCAGACACTCTTTTTTTATGTTAACTATCAGCGGCAGACAACAGGACAATTAAACACACGGATGGGACAAACAGACATTATATGCATTCGGTGCATCTTTAAAGGTTTCGTTCTAAGGTCCGGTAAATATCAATTCCGATTTTAATGCCTTGACCACTGGAAAGTATGAATTTAGTTGATTTATATCATTGAAATTCTGTAACTTCAAAATTTATTTATGAGCATTTTAATTTTATATTCCCTACATAATTGCAATGTTTCAATTTTTAAATATTAAATTAACTGACTATTACTAACAGTAATTATATCAATTCATTACAAATGAAAAAATGCAGGCATCTAAACAAACTGATTTTTTTTTTTTTTTTTTTTTTACGATTGCGAACATTGTTATGCATAATTTAATAAAGTTGTGCTTTTAACTATTTGTTGTTTTATTTTTTAACATGCTAGAATACTTTGCTTGCAGTAAGACAAGAACAAATAAATCTGGTGTAGGTCAATTTGATTATTTATAGAGTTTTGTTTATCTATACAGATAAACGTCAAAAAAAAAAAAAAAAAAACAGCTAATTATAGGAAGCTCGGATTTCTAAATTGGTCAAATTTTCGAAAATAACCAAGAAATTACCGTTGAAGAAAATAGATTGAAATTTAATTAAATAAAGTTTTGCATGTACTTATAACATAGAATATATTACACAACATTTGTTTGCAAAAGTTAACAAAAATAAGCTCATTGTTTACTGAACATTAAGGAAAAAGGAAAAATATTTACTGTACGGTATGTTCTCTAAGAAACTGGTATACAGTAAGTAGACTATTACACAGCAAGAAAATCGATTGATCTTCAGAAAAATACACCGACTTCACACAAAGAAGTTGAATTAATTTCTGGAAGAAAAAATGACAAACTCATTAGAAAAAAAACTTACTGATTTTCGACTAAGAGAACTTTAAATTTATTTTCCTACCTAACCAAGTCATCCATTCGTTTTACCATTTTAAATCTATATGCATAAATGACTACTTTTGTATGTATGTTCGGGGTAATCTTCAAAACTACTGGACCGATTTTAACCATTTTTTCACCGTAAATAACTACATTAACAGGAATCAGGATAGGCTATAAAAAAAACTTAGTTTTAAAAATTTATTATAAAAAACAGTAAATTTAATATAGTTTCCCCATTAAATGATTAAATTTTCAGTCCATTGTTGCAAAAATTGGTTGCCTTGCAACAACAATATTAATAATGATCATAATGAAAATTTGAACCAAGGCTTCTCTGGAGTAAGTATGAAATTTATTGCTTTCTTAGGATTTTTATATTCATCTATGCCAATAATCGCTAAAGCTGTAAATAAAAAGAGAATTGATTTTGGCAACAGTTAGAAAATAGCAAGTGATTTTTTGGAAAATCACACGGATTAAAGAAACGACGCATTTAAATTTGATTTCCCGTTCTCTTTCACACCATGTTCCTCTATTGCATGGTCACAAGAAATACCTTTTAGAAATATGATTCTACTGGGTTTAGTTGAAATTCATATATTTATTTTCTTGGATTTGGCATGCTGCATTTAAACCTCGTGCGACCGCCGAGCACATCAGGTAATAGTAAATATAATAAATCATCAGCTCTGTTACATCGTCGGCACTATGCTAAACTAACGAATGTGAAAAATAGCGTTTTTCAAGTTCGTTTTTCAATTTAAAATTTTACAAATAATTAAAATTGGAATGATACCTTCGAAGGATAGTTTTACACTTAAAGATATCTATAAAAGTTTAAAAATTGAAAATAACCAAACACGTCAGGTGGGAATAAGTTATATGCAGTGTTTTGGATCTCCTGAAAAGTGCCAATTTTCACATTCGTCAGTTTAGCATGGTGGCAACTAGTGATGCACCGCTAAGCAAATGGGCCGATTACCGATTAATCGGCTGTTGATAATCGGCCGATTAATCGGCTGAGCCGATTAATGATAAGGATAATTGTTTTTCTACTACCAATTTTACCATCGCTGTTTTTTATCTCGTATACAATTCCAAGTTTAGAAATAGTAAGTAATTTATTTCTGGGAGAAGATTTTTTTCCATTTTCCTAGTTTTCACAAAATAACTTCAATATTTTATCAAATTTCTTAGAACCAATTTTCATATTAGTGTCAATAATATTATTAACACATTGTTAGTTATGTTAATTGGAAATAAAAATTTATAAAATAAAGGAGGGGTGGGGGAGTGTGTGGTGAACACTCCAATTTAGCAGTACTTTTAATTCATATATTTTAGTAATCAGTAGCAATTTAATTCAATACTTTTATTCTTTGAAAATTAGAGGTTATCTGAAAGCACTGTGCTAAGGAGAAAACTATCGCCACATGAAAAATGCTGCATCATTGTCTATGTATATTTATTCAAAGTAGGAGAAATCATTTAGAAAAAACTTTATATCAACTGTGAGGATTTATTATTACTGTTAATAAAATTATTCATCATAGTTTCCTAGTGACAGTATACCTTAAAGAATAATATCTGAAAAATATTTTTCAACAGATTAATCGGCCCGATTTTGCCGATTATTAATAATCGACAAAGTGGCCGATTATGGCAGATTAGTGGGTACTGCCGATTAATCGGTGCATCCCTAGTGGCGACGATATATGCACTTATAACCATTTCTTTAATCATTGTAATTGCCTACTGCATGAAATGTATCTACTCCTTAGCACTTGTCGAGCAGTTTATTAAAATTTCATGGGGGCAAGTCGTTGTACAGATTTTTCACCTCCTACTCTATGTACATATCAGATGCATGTGATCTAAGAAGGGGAAAAAGAAAGAAAGCGTCAAAGTGAAAATCGTATATTTAATTGATAACGCTGATTTTAATCTTGATAGTGATGTTCACCAGAAACACAACTTTTAACTAAGTTTGGTGCTAGTTTGGCAATATTACGATAACCCTTTTTTTTTCTTCTTTTCTTTGTAGCAATGAAATGTTAATTATAAATACTATAGTTCAAATTGCCTGTGTGCAATTTAGGATAAACATTCTTAATGATTTAGAATTTGAAGAGCGGTTATAAAGAACTATTAAAGTTTAAGAGTCAACTACAAACAGTTCTTTGAGAAAAGGGAGAAAGAGATGAAAGTTGTAAATTTAAACTTTTTCATTTTTTATTTTATACACGAAAGTCTGTTATCGTAGTTATATTTAGTGATTTTAGCGATTTATTGAAACTTGTGGTGTTAAAAATTTGGAATGTTTTTGACTTTTGTCAAGTCATGGAAGTACATTGTAACCTCCGAAACTTTCCTAACTTGGCAAATTTTGCATAAAAATTCTTAAAATTTTCAGACAGCGTCGCAAAATTTAAAAGGAAAAAAAAATCAGTGACGGTAATTCTCTTATGTTATCATTCGGTAGAGTTCGTAGTTTCATCCTTTTAATTAAAAATTTTCCCCTCTCTCAAAAATGTTAGTTCTTCTATAGAAACATAACTCTGACTTTAGACTTCTTAAAATTGAGGAACATATTTTAGCAGAACAATAAAACGGTTTGACAATTTTCAAATTTATACCTTTTCACCGTTTTGCAGCATACTCTCATTTTAAGTAAAAAGAATCTTGTTATAAAAGGCGTGAAAATATACATTAATATATTTTACAGCAGCGGTCGGCAACCTAAATATTCTGAAGATCTAGTTTCTATGTTTGATGTGAATTCAAGATCGAATTAGGGTTGGGGAGGGGGAGGGGGGACTATAGACGTAAACGGATGTGTTGCATACACGTTAAGATAACTCTAAAATAACTCTTGTTTCAAGAACAAACATTGATACTTAAGTTGTACTTTTAACCCTTTAAGTAGTTTGCCCGTACAGTGTACGTGTTACCCGAAATTGACCTCATCTGGTTTGCCCGTACGGCGTACTGGCATCGAAATTTTCTAATTTCCTTTTCTGGTTTACCCGAATTTTCCATTATTGAAAGATACTATTTAGTAGTAGTATTTATTTATGGACTAGCTGACCCGGCGAACTCTGTTCCGCCTTAAAGGCGATAAATAAACAAATTTTTTAATTTATTAAGTTTTTTTTTTAGTTAGAAAATACAAAAAATTTTAAGTACCTACATTAATCATTCATTATTGTTTCTGTATTTTAGTACATAGGTTGCTCTTCACTTAAGTACCTTGTGATTACACAACACTTTTTGTTTTATTATCAGGCGCAAAAACATACAACGTAGATGGTCTTCTGACCCATAAACATACCACATATAATTAACCATGGGAAAAACAGTGCTGCTCTAGATTCACATTGGCATTATTAAACTTCACAAAATGGCATTATTAAACTTCACAAAAAAGTCAAATAACACTCAACGTACGCTAACACAACCTGTTTACTGCGCTCCGGAAGCTGCCAGAACGTGTGCTTTATGTCGCTCAGCGATGGAGGTGTCAAAAAAGGCTTAGTCAATAAGATATTTTTTCTATTTATGTAACTGACACACATAAATTATAGCCTATGTCCGTCTCCTGGCTCTAAGCTACATACCCACCAATTTTTAGCCATATCGGTACAGCCGTTCTTGAGTTATAAATAGTATAACTAACACGACTTTCTTTTATATATATATAGATGGTGTGGCTTGTTCATGTAAATGAAATGCTTTTCACCCGGGTTTTTCTATATAGCGGGAACTTTTTGATCTTCTGTAAGCCGTGCTTGTGAATCTTTTGGAAATTATGGATGGAATAGACGACAAAAATATTTTTTGTTACATGATGAACTACATTCTGATACAGATACAGATATTTTTTCTAATTATATGGATTATTATGGGATGTAGGACTTTGCATTACACCATGCTTCAAATTATACCATACACAAAAAGACTTCTGAACTGTTTGGAAAATTGTAAGCTTCAAAATTCACAGTAAGAATGAGAGAAATTTTTGCGTAATTTGTAAACCATTTTTTACTGCATGCAGAATGTATTTGAAAAAAGCAAACACTTAGGGGGGTTTGTGACCAAAATTGAAAAATAAAAAATGTCGTAAAAGCATTAAAAAAGAAAAAATAAATAAAAAATTCTTAATATTCTTATTCTGTTAAGTATGGTACTTAACTATATGCAATTCAAAATGTGCCTTTTTTGGAAGCATTTCTTTTAAAATAATTGACCGCTTAAACTGTTAAACTGCTAACATAATGTTATGTTAACCTACATTAAAATATTTTATGACACAAGCTTATTTCTTGTTTAAAATTCATAAAATAGTGACCATAAAAAGTTCCAGTGACACTAAAGAGTCTGGAGGCTCGTAAGATGACTTTTGATTCAAACAATCGAACCTAGTTTCGTTTTAGGAATAAATGTTTATTAGTTCTACGTAGACAGACAGCAAGGTTCAAAATACTTCCGCGATCGACTCAAAATAGGTTCGAGATCGAGAGGGTCGATCGCGATCGACGGGTTGCCTACCACCGTTTTACAGGAGTAACAGATACAAAGACGTAAAAACGTTAATAGTAACAGTTCTATAAAATAATAATTTTCTCTTGATGATATAGGAGATAGCAGGAAAAAAAGATGCAAGGGGATGTAAAGGAAATTACGGTTGGTGTTTGTTCTTTACTTTATATTTGCTTTTTTTTTTTAACTTTAAATTTAACCTAAGCTTTCATAAAATTTGTGGCATCCAGTAACATTCTGCTCTTTAGTTTACGCCTGAACTGAGTTGAGATTGGAATTTTTACTAAATTGAAAACACGTTTATTTCCTGCTTGAGGCTTTCACGGCCGGCGTCAATATGAAGAGGTATTTCCATGCTTATAGGCCGTGGTCGATATGGAACAGAAAATCCAGACGTTTCGTCTGGCTCTGCGGCCGACATCATCAGTGGTAAGTATAGTGTGACTGATCTTATTTTCACTTCAAATTCATGAATTAAATTTCTTCAGTCACACCATACTCACCACCGATGATGTCTGCGCAGAACCCTACGAAACGTCTGGATTTTCTGTTCAATATCGACCACGGCCTATGAGCCCGGAAATACGTCTTTCCTTGTATTTCATGTTCTAATTCGTTGAGAGATCTGGAACAAAACTTATCTTGCACAAAAAAGTTATTTTCGACGACATAAAATATTAAGCAGAGCGGGAATATTTGCTCCCCCCTCAGGTAATTTATGAGGAGTTTAAGTTTGAAAAATTAATTACTGAATTACAAAAAAATCAAGAACTTGAAATTTCCAATAAAACGCTCTGAAGCTCTCAGGTGCACACCTCCGGGATCCGAAGTACTTAGTACTATACTTCGCAGCAACTTACTTGGCAGTGACGTCACTACGGGCGGATGACGTCCGCGTGACGTTAGCCTATGAAAAACGAGCTAGATAAAACGTCACAGCCTACTTGGCGAATAAGAGGAAATCGCTGACTGCTTGTGAGCTCTTATTGGCTCCGCCCGTAGTGACGTCCCTGATAAGTTAAGTTGCTGCGAAGTATAAATATCAAGGCTGTAGTTGTTATTGTGTCCTTCTTAACATGGTGCAACCACAAATACCGATTAGCGGTGCGACATAGATGAACAAGCACCGATATTTCACAACATCGAGGATATCGATACATCGACCCAAAAACATCGACCACCATCGAAGCATCGATGATTTGAACCATCAATGTTATGAAAAAAATATTTTAATGTATATTTCTACATAACTGTTTTAATGCTAAAACTCAACAGCCTGAATTTATTTATTATTAACAAAGATTTAATTAATGGTCAAGGAAAAGTTAATAATAATAATAACTAAGCCTTCTAACTAAGTGATAGAAAGAAACAAATAACCTATATATGTGTATTGGAAAAATAATGAAACAGCAATACAAATCAGCAGGAAAATTTTTGTAATAACACTTAGTTTTTCACCTGCAAGATATAAAAACATTCCCCATCAGTTAGATAAATGTGTTATAAGCTAATATTTAGAAAAGTGCCAATTTGAGTCCCAAGTGACTTTTCACTAGTATTTCAATAACTAGTTAAAAAAATAATATTCCCCAGAAAGAAGATAAGGTTTTGCTTTTATTTTATCTAATAACATCAGAAAAAAAAATTTTTTTCTTCATAAAATATTTTTTTTATACTTCAAAAATCAGATCGGTAACGTGTCCCCAGTAGCAAAGCTTAGCATGCAAACAGGTCATGCGCACTTTCTAACTTCCCAAAAAAACGCGCTTGCACAAAAAACGATTCTATTTTTACCCCGTTGTTAATATTTTACTTCATTTTTGTTTTAGTCGATTTCTGATTTTCTAGCTGATGCGAAATAAGCGTGTCCCAAGTTCCGCCGTCAGAGTGGTAACAATAACTTCCGATCTATGTTTAGGCTCCCAAAATCATTTCCTGCACCTATACCAACAGATACTGAGTACCTGGTGGGATGTTTTATCGAATCGTAATTAAAAATTTGCATTTCTGCATCTAAAATTGTAGGTAAGATTTTTTAAAGTGATTTTATAAAATGTGTGTCATTTGAGTCATCAGATCGGTAACACGCTCTAAAATGCGCAGTTTTTATTATTTTAAAAATTATTTTATATATAAGTATAGTCCTTTGTTACAAGTGAAAAAACCACGTGTTGGATTTTGGTTTAGTGCGATCTACTCGGAAATAAAAAAAAAACTTTGTCAGTTTGTCAGATCGGTAACAGTCAGAGCGGCAACATTGAAAAACAGCGAATATGTTACGGAACTAACTCACACGTTTCAGAATTATAAAAAACAAAAATCATAGGTTTTAGCCATATATATTGAATATTTTTGTTCTTAAAAAATGAAAAGCAATGAGTTTTAGTACAATTGCTTCATTTGTGGTTTGTATGACCTAACAATAGAAGTTAGTAAAATAAGAAAAATTGACACTGCAGAAATTAAGTTAATTAATTATTATTATTTTATTTATTTATTTATTTATTTATTTATTTTTTTGGTGCTTCAATTTCTCATAACTTCGCTAAATAACTAGATAATAACTAGCATGCTAAATTTGAATTTCTGATCAAGAAATTGAATTTCCTGCAACTAATTAAAGAAAAGCAAGCAGCAGAGTTGTGTGTTGAAAAAGTTGAAGTTGTGTGTTGTTTTAAAACAAAACAAATGTTTTATTAGCTTGGATTTGGTAATCTCATAATTTATTTTATCTAAAAACCTTATCGCTCATTTTTATTTCCAAGAAATGCTTTTTTATAATGAAATTTGATTTTTTAGCCTAATATATATATTTTAATATAATTATCTTAATTCTATGTTAAAAATACAAGGAAATGATATCATATTTAGAGATGTTAACGAAGACTGAAAGCATAAACTCAAATATGTAACTCATATTAACATCAGATCTGTAACATTCATCAGATCTGTAACGGCTTAAAAGTGAGTAATCTAAGGAGGGGGTAAATAACTTCCTTGACCTCCCCCCTTTTATTTTCTTGCATTTAGACCCAATTTAGACTTAAAATCCAATATTAGTTTTTTTCTGCAAAACAATTTTTTTTCCAGAAAACTCCAACTTCAAATTGGCACTTTTCTAAGTATTGGCTCTTATATCTTCAAACTAGAAAAAACACACAAGCAAAGCAAAGAAAAAAGAAAAGGGAAAATGAGAAAAAGAAAAATAAAGAATGGAAAAAAAGAAAACAAATGTAACAATACAAAATTTTTCCCGTATAATTTCAACGGAATTGCGTGGAAGAACTGTTCAAAGTATATTTGAAATGGAAAATATGTCCATAAAGCTTTTAAAATATTCATAGCGATTTAGAATCATACTAGTAATACCATACTGCATATTTAATACGTTCTTAATCAAAGCTTACTGAGAAGGGTTGTCTAAACTAGATTTAAAAATCACTTGTTTATGTTTGGAAAACTTTAGTAGCACTCAATATTCTAGTTAACAGTGCTAGAAATAGTTATACCTATTTTTCTGCATTATAAATTTACTTCTAAAGAAAACTAGCAATAGAAACGGCTTTCTGATGAGGTAGATCTCGCAATAATTAATTAATGATTAAGTTTTCATCATAACTGTGAACATATTTCACAATTTTAGCTAAACCTCGCTTCTGCCAACTGGATTTTAACCGCAAACCATACTTATTTAAAGAGGTTTTCTTAAAGCATTTCTCCCATGACTTAAGTAATGAATAAACGCCAAAAAATACATATTTTAAAACATTTAAAAGAAGCTAAGCATATTAGCACTCACCAGTGACTGTATTGTGTTAAAAGATTTCAAACTTATTTCCTGTGTGTTTTTATTATCACTTTTTGAACCAAGTCCCAAAGCATGTTTTTTTTTTTTTTGTTTTTTTCATGACAGAATTAAAACGTGGTACATTTATTGATTAGATTTTGAAATAAATCCTGCTTTTAATATCCTGCTAAAAGTAAATCTCATTTTTTGTTTCAGTGTCGGATTTACCCCCCCCCCCCCCCCCAATCTCAAGGAGACTGTAAAATGAGCGTGATGAATGGTTTCTGTTGTTCTGTGATACAGTTACACTGTAAAAAATATATATTTTTACAGTATTATAGTTAATTTTACAGTGTTTTTACAGTAATAAACTGTAAAATTGCTACTTTACAGGAATAAACTGTAAAATTACTAGTTTCACAGCTTAGTACAGTGCATTATAGTTTAAAACTGTAACCTTTGCTTCCCTGTGTATATATGTAGTATAATGTTGTTTTTACATTGTAATACAACTAATTTTATGGTAAAATTGCTAGTTTTACAGTTTATTACTGTGCTTTTATAGTTTTTGACTGCAACCAATGCAGCCAGTATTATACTGTACAAAACCCCCCGACACACAAAGGAAGGGGGGGTGACGTGTATGTGTATCTGTGTATCTGTCTGTGGCACTCCGCAGCCTAAGCGGATGGACCGATTTTTAAAAAAAAATTGTGTTCGAAAGGGGAGTTGATCGAGACTGTTCTTAGCTAGGTGGCGTCTTCGGATGGTATTAATTAACGAAGATATTAATTAAAACCCTTTGAAAGGTTTTTCGGGATTTTAGCAGTGAAAACATATTTCAAAATTTTAAAAAATAGCACCAAATGAAAGAAAAAAATTTTCTGCGTCTGATACGATGTAATTGGATCTTCCATGTTCTATAGAACGCGAGTTATAGCGTTTTTTAGCGAATGCAGCTTAGCCTTTATTCACGCAATCAGAACCGTTGTCATTGTTGGCAGACAAGGAAAGCAAACTCTTATAATTTACTAAAATGTTTATCAGTTGCCAGTTTCTATTTTTTTAACTAATAAAATACCTGTAATTGATTTTATAGTTTAAGGCTTTTCAATTTTCCTTCTTGATTCTGGTTTTGTTGACAAGCAAATTTTATTAGAAAGGATTACCTTTCTTTCTCCATGTTTACCGTGTCCTATATAAAACAGTTTCACATTTTTAAATTTAAAAGTAAATAAGATTTTTATCATCGGTAATTAGTCGAGGGTTTTTAAATTTTTTAGTTTTAGTTTTGTGATTATTTGCAATGTACCTGCAAAAATCACATCGCTAAGGGGCCCTTAGCCTCTTAATCTAACATCGCTTTTGCTTGAAATTATTACCGTATTTATCAATGATAAACTTGAAATCTTTGCCAAGAGCGTCTCAAAATCGCCAAACCTAGCGCACATCTTTCCCAGGCTCGGAATGGCTTCCTATTGAGCAGGATCGCCCTACCCTCCAGCAGTGTTGCACTTGTTGCTAAAGAGCAAACTGCTTGTGGGCTGGATTCGCGACAACTTGCCTCGACCTCATCCTCCCTTAAATGTTTTTATTTTTTTCTCTCTCGTTTTGGGTAAGGACATTACTTTTTTCCCACAGCTTAAGTTGAAGTGAAGTTGAAACTTTAGGGTGGGCCAAAGGAGACGTACCAATGGAATGTTAAACGCGGATAACTTTATCTTCTAATATAATTATTTTTCTCTTTCAACAGGAAAAATTTGACTCTTGGGAATTTATGAGATATCATACACACAACAGTGTGTTAAAATTACCGATTTTTTTTTTTTTTTGTCAATAATCAATTGAAGGGCATGGAGGATGAAGGGGCTGAATTACATTTTAACCCCTTCAGTCGGAAATAGTTAACCAAAAATGTTTTTATTTTGTACACAAAGTACTATGGCTAAGAGCATCTCACAAACAAAATTTCAAGCTTGTGAGTAAAAAATTAAAAGAGTTATGACGTGTCCAATTTTCCAGATACATATTTTGAAATAAATATTTCAGCAAAAAAAAAAAAAATGAAACATCACACAAACTTTCAGAGGTGGCGCTAGGAAATGCCCGACAGGGGGGCAAGCTTGCCCGACAGGGGGGCACAGGTATAATTTAAAAATTAAAAGTCCCCCCCTCCCGTCCTCCAGTGCTTTAATTTTTTATGAAGCATTTGCATAAAAAATAATCATTCTGACCATAAACCCAAAACAAAACAGCACAAGTATTAGGAGTAAATTAAAAAAAATCCAGACCCTAAGTTCCTACCTCATATTAAAACGAACTACACTGATCAAAAAGCATTTTAAATTTAAATACATTCAGTTGTTTTCAAGAGGACCAGGTAAACGCGGAAAAGGAACGATAATCCTTACTAGTAAATTTGCTAATCGCAAAAGCAGAATAAAGAGGGAAAATTGAATATTCTTTTAAAACACCTCATGCTAAAATCAATTACAAGTATTTTAATTGTTAACAAACATAAAATGGCAACAGAAAAACATTTTAAATCATTGAGTTTTCTTTCTTCGTGGGCCAACAATGCCATCGGCTTCCAATTGCGTAAATTTAAGGTTTAGCAGCATTTTCTAAAAAACGTTAGCATTCGAATTCTAAATAACATGGAAGTTTCAAACACATTCTATCAGATGCAGATTTTTGTTTCATTTTGATACTGTTGTTCAGTGACGGACTGGCTATGTGGGAATTTGGGAAAATGCCAGAAGGGCCGGTCCTTTCCTGGCCAAAAA